>BHFT01034712.1:12562-23786 GCA_004320025.1 Laticauda laticaudata | reverse complement strand
GTACACAACGGATGCATCGCGTTTTCCAACGGATGGCAAGCTTTTTTATCTGTTTTACATCCTCTTTGCATCCGTTGGTGCAGTGGGACATGGGCTTTTCAAAGGGAACAGATGGTAAGTTAATATTCTTTTCTACATATTAATAAAAATAAAAATGGACACAGAATCTTGACTGTTGGATAATTTTCAGATTGTTTCTGAACATTACTGTTATGTATAATTAAATTTAATTAAATAAACTGCAGTTGGTGAACCAGACACAAACATTTTGTGGCACTCGTGCTTATTCACCTTGATTTTGAAAAGTCTTTTTTAATCTATCCTTTTTAATGCTTCTCTGTGTGGCTTTCTCTTATCTGATTTGCTTTAAGCAATCATTATTAGCCCTATTTAATTTTACTATGACATATATGCCTCAACAGACAAATAAATATTTGTCATTTGTGTTCATCGTTTGTCAGTATTGTATATACTCTTTCAACACATCATTTTTATAGTGGTGCTAAAACCCCAATCTGAGAATCCTGAAATACAGCCACAAGTAAGGTTTAAAGACAGTATAGAAAAATGTATATGAATGACTGCTCAGAATATTCCCTGTGAATTGTATTTACTTGGGCTGTGTTTTTGTGTATCCATGTTTAACTATTGGACTGATTTTTATGAATCACCTTAAACCAAGCAAAAAATTTTCAGCTTGAAAAAAAAGAGATCGCTTAATGGAAAACAGAAAAGTACTGTTCATGATATCAAATAAATTTAATGTTGGGGTGATGAAAACTCTAATGTCTTCTCTTCTGAAGCATTAGAGGGACATGCATAAACCACAGGCACTATTGAAATAAGCTTGCTGGGATCTAAAAGTTGAATGAACAAAAGAACAGAGCAAAACTTTCATTTTGAATAAAATGAATGTCAGAAGAGAGGAAAACAGAAAGGCTATGGTACTTGGTCTCATTACCAAATGCTAAGGCCAGACCATTTGGTTTTTTTAATATAGATATTGATCTGAAGAAACCAAATGGTGTGGCTTCAACATTTGAAAGTCAGACCAGGCAGACAGGGGGTCAAGTACTCAATCAATATTGGAGCCTACTGGGTACTTTCAGCCACTCTTTTACAGTCACAGTTCCGTTACAGGGAAGATAAAAGAGCTCTCTCTCCATGTTGAGGAAGGAAGGAAGGAAGGAAGGAAGGAAGGAAGGAAGGAAGGAAGGAAGGAAGGAAGGAAGGAAGGAAGGAANGAGCTCTCTCTCCATGTTGAGGAAGGAAGGAAGGAAGGAAGGAAGGAAGGAAGGAAGGAAGGAAGGAAGGAAGGAAGGAAGGAAGGAAGGAAGATTGTGGCAATAATCCTCAAATGTAACAGTTGTGTTTTTACTGTTGTATTGCTATACCACTACCATTTTATGTTATGCCTATTAGAGAGTAGATTGTATATAAACTCATTATTACTAAAATCTACTTTAGGATGACTTGAATTTAAGTGCACATTATAATTAATCAAACAATCATAATTAATTTTATCAAGAAGTCAAAGTTAGCAGCAATTGTACTTCCTGTGAAAAGTACATCTCATTTAAAAAAATGACCCGCTTCCAAAGAAGCAGTGTAAAAATTCTTCTTTGTTCTTTTTAACAAAAAGGGAAATTTGCTCTGTATCTCCATATGATTCTTCCTCTTGGAAAATAAAAAAGATAACTACTCATGTATTACAATTTTATAACATGTGATTCCTACTACCTCTAACTTTTCTGTGTTAGGAGATTCTGGGTACTTCTGCACTGCCCTCTTAAGTTGCTCCTTATACCTATCCCATGCTGCTTATGCTAGACTCAGAACCAATTAAGAAAGTTTTGCCCAGATTGGGATGTTTTAATAGTGGCTTGTCAGTAGTTAAGCCCTTACTGTCAGCTTCCATGGCCCAAACTCAGACACAGAAAGAGCAAAGACCTTTAAAATAAAAATACTTTCATTGCATTTGTCTGGGTTGTTCTTTTCATCTTTGCTGCACTCAGAGACATTTCAGAGTGGCATGGTGATTACAGTATCTGCCTATCATCAAGTTAGGTTATGAAACGTATCAAATGAAAAAAATGAACACATATATAGGTAAATTCTGTTTGTATTTTCCAAATTACCTAATTTTCCATAGGATTTTATTTTCTAAAAAATGTACAAGTTCATCATTCTTTTATCTTTGCCTATGGTTCCCAAATAGCCAAAATGAATAAAGACATGTTAAGGACTTCCTATACTTAGGGCCTATCTTTAAAAAAATCCAATTCAGTGGTTTACTTTGAAAATTTGTGGAAAATTGATAGCTCAGGGAAAAAGAAATAGTTTATTTTCTTTTTTATTATGAAAAAAGTAAAGCCCATGTCACACCGAACCAATGGATGCAAAGAGGATGTAAAACGGACAAAAAAGCTTGCCATCCGTTGGAAAATGCGATGTACTCACGTGCCTCCGTTTGGCTTCCTCTCTATCTGTCCAGCATCTGTTTATGGACATTTCATCTGCTCCAAAAGTTTTGGGCTGCCCAAAACTTTTGCGCAGAAATGTATCCAATTCGTCCGTTCTGCATCAGCTACACATCCACTAAGCATCCGTTACACATCCGTTACGCATCCGTTACGCATCCATTACGCATCCGCTATGCATCCGCTATATCCGCTAGGTATCCGCTACGCATCCACGGAACTCGCATCCGCCGGACGCAGGGAGGAAGTGGAACGGGATGTAGAATGGTGCAGAACGGATGCCTAGCAGATGCAGCACGGAAACAAAGCGTTTAAAATGGAAAAAATGTTCGGCAGAGGGAGCTATCTCGGATATTAAGGATGTCTAGAGGATGCCTAGAGGATCCCTAGAGGATGCCTAGCGGAAAACCTATATTTCCTATAAAAAGGGGGAGCAACTCATCTGCATCTCACTTTCAGACCAGCAGCCCAGTGTGCAGACCTCTGCAGCCTTCATCTGACTCTTCCTCTTCCACAGCATCCAGTCACATCCACCGTGGATTGTAACAAAGTCCTTTCGGCAGCCACCATCGTTCTGCAACAGTGCGAAGCCATATGCAGGCTCTGTGGAACTCTACTGCGAGAAGAAAAAGAGGCAACCAAAAAGAGTCTGGGTCCGAAGATGGTTCGCCAGAAGAGCAGAGGACGGACTGTACAACAAGCTGATGGTGAGCTCAGGAACGTAGACACTCGGGCATTCCAAACTTCATGAGGATGCCTCCAGCCATGTTTGACGAAGTTGTGCAGCGCCTGACACCCAGGTTGACCAAGCAGAGCACGAGATTCCGCCCGCAGCCTGGAACCTGGGCTCAAGGTGGCACTCACTCTGCGCCACCTGGCCTCCGGGACCACATACAGGAGCATGCAGTACGGCTGGAGGGTGCCATCCAACACCATCAGCATTGTGGTCAATGAAGTGATGCAGGCCATCATCGAAGAATACAAGGAGGAGCTCCTCCAGTACCCCTCCACTGAAGAAGGATGGAAGAAAGTTGCAGAGCAGTGGTATCAGAATTGGAACTTCCCCCACACCGTTGGAGCCATAGATGGCAAGAACGTGGCCTGAAAATCTCCAACCAACTCAGGCTCCACTTATTTCAACTCCAAGGGCTTCTTCAGCATCATCCTCTTTGCCATGGTCGATGCTGACTACAAGTTCTTGTACATTGATGCTTCAGGCAACGGCTCATCTTCAGATGCCCATGTATACAACGGCAGTGTCCTCAAGAAGGGGCTGGAAGGCAACCTCATCGTGGGCTTCCCAGATCAAGAACCCTGCCCAACGACACGCAAATGTGCCCTACTTCATCGGGGGATGACGCCTTCTCCCTCACAACCTACCTCATGAAGCCCTACACCTCCAGACGCCTCACCCGTAAAGAGAGGATCTTCAACTACAGGCTGTCCAGGGGCTAGGCGGGTGGTGGAGAACGCCTTTGGCATCCTGGCCAACAGGTTCCAGGTACTTCTCACCACCATGCAGCATAGCCCAGAGACCGTGTGGAGCATCATGGAAGCTTGTGCATCCTGCACAATCTCATGCGCACCCGCTACCCAGTGTTACAGGACAGGCTTGTGGACCGTCAGCAAGGCAATGGGACATGGAGCCTGGGGAATGGAGGAAAGGGCGAAACCTGATAGACACTGAGGATGTGGCAACCCCAACAGAGCCTCACATAAGCGAAGAAGCAGCGCAACCTCCTGAGACAATGGTGCAACTCCCCAGCTGGAGCAGTGGAGTGCAAGACAGGATGGTAGATGCTTAATGGATGCTTCCTTCAGCCTGTCTCATCACACGGATGAGATTGGGCCATGTATGTTGGGTGGGCCTACAATGAACAGGGCGTTTAATAAAGAGTTGTGTTTGTGTTGACATGTGTGGATGATTATTACATTATTATTGATAAAAAAGGCCAAAGTGTGGCAGCTGGAGGGTGGACCATACAGTCCCACTATGCTTGCACTGGAGGTTTACCTATCCCACAGCTAATACCCATCCCAAAGGTATCCCTGCCATCCCAAAGCTATCTTAACCCATCCCACAAGCATGCAAAGGCTTAAACCATTTCAAAAGTTTCCACCAAGACTATATTAAAAAAGAAAATGAAACAAGTGTATGAATCAAAAATAGACTTTATTAACAAGAAGCTATTAAACAAAAAATGAGTCTCTGGCACTCCTCTTGGTCGCTCAATCTCAGGGTGAAGGGTCCAGGTGCTGTGGAGGTGGCCTGTGCTGGAGTGCTTGTCATCAGCTCCTCCAGAAGCAGAAGCAGCAGAAGGGCCAGCCCCAGAAGAGTGAGCCCGTGCTGCAGAAGCCCCAGGAGAACCAGAGTGAGGGCCAGGGGGAGGGATGGTAGCCCTGTCTCTCTTGCCAGGGCTGGCAGCAGATGGCTGAGGCTTGATGTGCTTCTGCATGGTTGTGGGTTGCTGGCTGGTAGAAAGGCTGGCAGGGAGGCAGGCACCAAGGCTGGCAGGAAGGCTGGCAGGAAGGCTGGCAGGCAGGCAGCTACCAAGGCTGCAGGAAGGCTGGCAGGGAGGCAGGCACCAAGCTGGCAGGAAGGCTGTCAGGCAGGCAGGCACCAAGGCTGCAGGCAGACATGTACCAAGGCTGGCAGGAAGGCATGCAGCAAGGCTGGCAGGCAGACTGGCTGGCAGCAAGGCTTGCAGGCAGGCTGGCAGCAAGGCTTGCAGGAGGCTGCAGCAAGGCTGCAGGAAGGCTTGCAGGGAGGCAGCCACCAAGGCTGGCAGGAAGGCTGGCAAGGTAGCCGGCACCAAGGCTGGCAGGAAGGCTGGCAAGGTAGCCGCGGCACCAAGGCTGGCAGGAAGCTGGCAGGTAGGCAGGCACCAAGGCTGGCAGGCAGACATGAACCAAGGCTGGCAGGAAGGCAGGCAGCAAGGCTGGCAGCAGACTGGCTGGCAGCAAGGCTGGCAGGCAGACATGCAGGCAGGGCAGGCAAGGCAGCCAATCCGTCCGGCAGCACGTCTTTCCTCTGAATGGCGACCTGCTTCCGAGCTGCTTCCGTTATATCCACGGGGCTGATGCAATGCATCCTCCCCGCATGTGCAATTAACACCAGGCATCCATTAGGCTTCCGCTGTGGCATCTGCTCTGCATCCGCTTCATCTGCTGTGCATCCGCTGTGCATCCGCTATATCCGTTCCGCGTCCGCTTTGCTGAGGTCCCCCGGAAGCCTAGTGGACGTGCTATCTGCTCCCATCCACTTCCATCCACTGGGCTTCCATTCCAACTCCTCTCTGCATCCGCCCTGCGTCCTCCCCGCATCCGTGTTATCTGCTCTGGTTATGCAAATTTTTGCCCCTTTTGAGAGCAGATAACAACGGATGGAACATTTTTTTCATCCGCTGTGTCCTTTTTGCATCCGTTGGGCAGTGTGACATGGGCTTAAGTTGAGGTTTGTTATGTTATTCTACTGCATCAAAGGGAGTTGGAAGTCAATGCCTTTTCTTGCTTTCCCCCCTCTTTTCTCTTCCTTATTTTTCCTATTTTCTGTTGTATTTTATATTAAAAACTAAGAGAGAAAAAGAAAATAATTTTAATTTAAAGCTGGTTGTTCTGTGTGAATATGTGTCCATTTTTCTAGTTTAACTTGATATATATTAATAATGAGAAATAAGTCGATATCATTTCTATTCAATCCAAGTTTAATAGTTCTGTTCTGACAGAGATGGGCCACTTGCAACCATTTGACAACAAGAAGTCAAATCTCTTGTCCTAGATCACATCCATAATGAGGTGACCCTTCCTTACAGACTGAGGCATGGAAGAGGGAAAAAATGGAAGTTGAGAATGAATTGCTTATGTTCTTCTACCTTTAACTCATCTACCAGTTTATCATGTGTTACCATAATAATCTAACCAATAGATTAGTCCTAAAAGAAGGCATTCCACAATCTGACAAAGGAGAAAAGTTGCTGATATCAAATTTATGATATCACCCAATGTGGCCAATTCATAATTTGCAATTATGGGTTTCTCATCCTTATACTGATTTGTAATAGGACATCATATTCATGTTGTAATCACAAAGTGTCATGCTATTTTTAAAGTTCTGACTTATGGTTAAATTAAACATACTGACCTCTTTCAGCTATCTGATGGACAAAATCCAGACTCCTCTTTAGAGCATATAAGAAAACCAAACTAATTAGGAACATTGTGTCTTCCCTATAATAGCTAATTTACTCCCGGATCCACATAATACTTGACTTGCCCAACTTCCCATTCTCCCACTGAGGTCAATTAATATTAAGCATCCACTTTAGTGCTGCATGTTGTATCATACCTGTCTGATGATATTTGAACAATATTTCATATCTGGGTCAAGTTTTATACTCACCAGTAGAAAGTCAATTAAGCCTTAGAAAGGAAAATGTACTCATTGAAATATAATGCATGGCTTAGGACAGCAGTTTTTAAGCCTTATACATTCAAGGACATATGCCACTTCAATGTCAACCTATATAATATTGGGCATAGAATCCTTGCCTATTGAAGACAATTCCACACCAGAACCTATAGTATTTTTGTCCCAAAGCTGCTGAAAATTTCTAAACCTGCTGTTGCTGAACATTTCCTAATGACACAATTTTCTGTCTTCCAGTGGGAAACAAATGAAATCATTTCTAACATCTAAAGTAGACTTTGTCAGGATCACATATACATACACAAACATATTCAAAGAAACCCAGAATTCTTTTATTCGGAAAAAAAAGGACTCATGTTACTCTACCTTCAACCTCTTCTCCTCAAAATGTCAAATAAAGTATCCCATTATTAAAAAATTCTCCAGTATTGTTCTTTGATATATTATATAGAACTTGATGATTTGGGAGAAACATACATTCACATAATTATTCACCTAGTTTAGAATACTACAATAGAAGACATGTTGTCTGCCATTATGGATCCTCTATTTGAATACAAAACATGGCCAAATCTTCACACTGAGGACTGAGTAATGAGTAGTTAGTAGCCTAGGACAACCAACTGACAAAAGTATACAGTTCCTTCCTACTCACTGTTGAATGCCCATTGCTTTCTGGGTCCTATAAAAGGCATTTATGTAGAACAGAAAATAGCAGTTTAAAAAATGAATAGAAAATAGTGGCATAGAGTTTGCCATGCATTTCCACATGGAATGTGCAAGCTGAACAAAAGTGCCAGCTGTGCTCTTTCACAGAAGATAATTTCAAAATAAAAAGATTGATGAATACAAAGGAATGTGGCCAGCAGTAATTGACATTTTCTAGGAAACAGAAGCTCTTTAGTTTTCATGGTCTGAAATTTATAATTCCAGAAAAAGAGAAAAGTCAATGTACTAGCCAACATTTTCCATGGTAGTAATCAATTGTTGCTCAGTCTAGAACCAAGATAATAACTACTAGATGAAATAGTACTTCAAAACTGAAAGTCTGAAGTGGTATTCTGATGAATCCATTTCAAAGGAATTTCAATCAATATTATACAATATGAAAAAATCAAAAGAACAAGACAAGGAAAAATAACATAAGTAGATTGCATTTATTTATATAATTATGGCATTTGTAATTTCAAAACTAAAATTACAGTAATCAGTTTTAAATAATTGTCATTTCAGAGAACAATGGCATACATTCATCATATAAATAAAATTAATTATCAGTAGAAGTAGAGATGGTTATTAAATCATATTATTAAAAAGAGAACAAATTCATGAAGATTAATAAAAACTAGTAGACCGAGCCAATTTGGCATCAGACTAAAAACTGGGTGATCATGAGTCCTACTCCTGCCTTAGGCGCAAAGTCAGCTGCGTGACATTGGGCCAGTCTTTTTTTCTCAAGTCTTGGAAAGAGGCAATGGCAAACTACTTCTGAAAAACCTTGCCAAGAAGGGACTTGTCCAGGCAGTCTCTGAGAATCTGAACAGAAGAAAACAAAACTGTATACTGGTATCAAATCTCAGGCAGAATTTGCATTATGATATCACTGTAATAATGTGATTATTTTGAAAATCTGAGTTTGTTGTAGATGTGCACATGTGTTGTTTTTTCTAATATGCCATATGCAAATATGCAAGAAGAGTGTAAATGAATCTTAAATGAAGAGTGTAAACTAAATGAACATTAACAGAATCTTGCAAATCTGAAGGTACAAATATCCCATCTCATTTTAACCCACTGATTAGTGTAGTTCCTTCCTAGGTTTTTTCTCTGTTAAGCCCTTCTGCACTACCCATCATCTTGTCTGGTTGTTTCCTAGGCAGCATTTATTTTTTTTGCTCCCTAACATGTTACCTACACTAAATTACAGTAATTCCCTCAGGTAAGTATTTGGGATAGTGCAAACAAAGTTTCAACTGGCAATGAATTTTGAATGTCACAGGCTGTTTTGAGCAAATCAGAACTTCTCACAACAGGGATACAAAGCAGCTTGGCCTGCAATTCTAAGCACATATTCTATAGAGCAAGATTCTTTTTGTGCCATGTTATTTATTTCTGAATAAACACACATAGGGAATTGGTTGTAAATCTAAGGTCTGAATGCCTTGAATGCCATTCAAATAGTATATAGAAGATGCATATTTCTCAACTATTCCTAAACATTCATGCTGAATTATTCCTCAAGAGAAAAGTACTCATTCATCCAAGAATATCTCCTGTTCTTAGATTTATGCATACTATACATTCATCCAAGGATATATCCTGTTCTTAGATTTATGCTATCGAACATGATGAAATATGAAAAAAAAATGGTCCTTTGATTTTTATGATGAAATTAAAAGTTATGTGAATATTATTACAAGTAATGTACATAAATACAATCCATTGAAAATGATTTAAAATTAATTTAAATAAGTGAATGTACTGAAGGGAATTGTGCTTAAAGAGTTTTGCATTATGTTAGCTTATTTTTTATTAATATGAAATTAAAGCTTCTGTTTGTTCTTCTTGTAAGAAGAAAGACATCCAGGTTTTCTGGGGGGGAAATGTATTTCAGTTTAAGCTAAGCAAAGTAGAAGAATCAGAGATTTTACCTTTTCATCCAGAAAATCAAAACAGCTTTTCATTACCTAATCCAGATTCATGTAATTTTACATCTTATGTAAAATTATACATACAATCATAATAATTGCCTTTTTATGCATCCTAAGTGTGTATTGAACAAGTGTGGTTTCATTTGGCATGGATAATCACATGGAAGGAAATATAGGTGAATTATGTAAGAAAGCGCTAAAATGTATATCAGAAAAAGAATCGTTTATAGCTGTTGGGAAGGTACGAAAGTTGGAAACCATAGGTTGTGAAAGTTTCATGTTATGCTTCATTGATAATGGAGGAACTACAAATGAATTATGACAAAAAGTTATACAAACATTCTGAATGAATGTGATCCAATAATACTTGGAGATTCAATGAACAGAAACAAGACAAAAATATTTAAGAAGTATTTGCACCATTTGTAACCTCAAGAATGAATAAGAATCAGAGTATGAGAATATTTGCTTAGAAAAAGATACATTTTAAATACTGTATATGCTTTAAGCATGTGTGTATATGGCAAAAAAGGAATGTAAATTTAATAGTATGTTTTATGTTGACAAAAATGAGAGGTTATCTATATATATAAAGGCGAAATACCACTCATGCATCATCACAAAATCTCTAGAACCGTAAAGCCCACAAACTTGAAATTTGGCACGTACGTTCCTCTTAGCTTCTTGGTTCACTAAGAAAGGATTTTTCAAAATGACCATCAGAGCATTAGTATTTCATATATTATTATTAACATGCTCTGATACTAAGAAGTTCTACTCCCCCTCTCCACCTGAAAAGAAAACTGTTCCAAATGCAAAACACAAGCAGAGGAGAGGAGTTTCAATTTCACAGTACTAGCTGTGTACAGAACAATTGAGCTAAGCCACGCCCAGGTTCCTTGATATCTCTTACTTGATGACTCAGCAAGTACTCTACCAGTTTTCAAACAACCCTAAACTCTCTCACACACTGACAGGACCCTAGCCAGATGAATACTGATGGATGCTAGTAGACAGAGGCACAATTTTTCCCCCTTATTTTCCTCCCAAAAAACTAAGCCCGATCACAGTTTTTTTTATCGAAGCATGGGTATAGAGCTAGTGACAGATATAATAATGTTTTATAATAATGTATAATAATAGTGACATAATAACAGTGAAATGTTGTGAATGTGGCATGAATAATTTCTTGATGGTATCAAGAACAAATCAACATGAAACGAAATATAAGAAGTAAAATGAATACAAATAGAAAATAATTATTTCGAAGATTGATGCAAATAATGCAATCAAACAGAGCAGGAACCAGTTAAGATTAAAAGAAGCAAAGACAACAGAGAACATTTTTTTCTAGAATAATATTTCAAAGTGAGTTGAAAGGCTAAACAAGGAGCCTTCATTAGAAGGAATAGAACTAAAAGAAGAAAAATACAAAATATTGGGATGTGAATGAAGCTGGTCATATTCACTGAACAGCCAAATGAAGATTGGTAGCTGAATACATTAAGAGTATAATAGTATGGAAACTCAAACAACAGATAATTACAGACTTGAAGAAATGGGAAAACTTGCAATTGTCATTAATAGAGAGAATTTCAACAATTAAGATGAATATTTTACCCAGAATTTTATTTCTCTTTCAAACAATACCAATTAGACTTGGAAAA
>BHFT01034712.1:0-12537 GCA_004320025.1 Laticauda laticaudata | reverse complement strand
GACTATTTTGAAGATTTAATAAAATCATGTTGAAAAGTTTATATGGCAAGGTAAAAGAGCAAGAATAAAGTTAAAGCTTTTTGAGCTGTAGGGGTATTTGCTTTGCGTCTAGAATTAGAGGAGGTTTTGGCCTGCCTATTGGGAACTGTATTATCAAGCTGCAAGTTTGATGTGGGTCAAAGAATGGATATAACATTAAGAAAGCATAGATTGTTGAATTAGAAGGACATGATTTACTGTTGGGCTGCATGCTTTTTATGGTAAAAGGGAACTAAAACCACAGGTGGACGAAGAGACATTATATACAGAATCTTTGTGGTTAAATTGGGAGAAGATAAAAAAACAATGTTATTTGAAAATTCCAGTTTGGTTATCGACTATTGAAGCATTTTCCTATCCTATATCTATAAAAGAGAACAAACGTAGATGATGGGGATTGTTGGATGAAAAATGAGGTGGAAACAATCGATCACACGCTGACAAGGAGACAAAGTATAAGGTGATTGGTTTTCATATGCGGCAAATACATAATGATATGAATGAGATTATTAAAATGGAAGGATTTTGACAAACAGACTGATTTAGATAATTGATCAGATTGATGGCGTACTGATGTAGAAGGTGATTAAAATTAATATGGTTATATTTATTGGGACTTAAGTTTAGAGAAGACAAGTTAAAGAAACTATGATTGCTTGGGAAGAATGTAGATATGGGATTGCATTTGAAGTAAATGGGGCCAAAACAGCGGTGCTCCCTCAAATGTATAAAATGCAATGTCACAGCATAATAGAAACTGTGTTATAAGACTCGTGTTACAGGTGGCACTTCCCCCCGACAAAAAAAAAGAATAGCAAGAATGTTCAAGAACAACTCTGAAAATGTTGGAATGTTCATCAGATAACCTGCTCATACTATCCATATGTGGTGGACTTGTGAAGGATGCCAGAAAATATTGGACTTAAAATACACATTGGTTGCGAAAAAAGACAAAGAAGCACATAGACTTGAATCAGAGATTTTTTTAATTGGGATTTTACCTGACATATAATAAAAGACTTGAAATATTGATTGTAAATGTATTAACAGCAGCTAGGATTGTATGTTGCTAAAATTGGAAATGAAAATACCATTACAGGAAGAAATTATTAAGAAAATATTGGAATGTGCTGAGATGAGTAGATTGACATTTGAAATTAGAGAGCAAGAAGATAAAACAATTTTATGAAATTTGGGATCTTCTTTATCAATGGCTAGATATTTTTTTTTATTTTGTAAAAAAAAAAAAAAGATCTCAGGGATTCCCAACCATCAATAAATGTAGCTACTATAAGTGGGAGGCCCGCCCGGGCCGCCGGTGAAATACCACTACTCTGATCGTTTATAAAATCATGTTAAAGTTTATATGGCAAGGTAAAAGAGCGAGAATAAAGTTAAAGCTTTTACAAGATGCTAGAATTAGAGGAGGTTTTGGCTTGCCTAATTGGGAACTGTATTATCAAGCTGCAAGTTTGATGTGGGTCAAAGAATGGATAACATTAAGAAAACATAGATTGTTGACATTAGAAGGCCATGATTTACTGTTGGGCTGGCATGCTTTTTTATGGTACAAGGGAACTAAAACACAGGGGTATTTTAGAAGACATTATATACGAGAGTCTTTGTGGTTAAATTGGGAAAAGATAAAAAAACAATGTTATTTGAAAATTCCAGTTTGGTTATCGACTATTGAAGCATTTTCCTATCCTATGATTTATAAAAAGGAAAGATCAATGGCTAAGTTCTTCTGTGAAACTCTAAACTACATCAATCAGGGACTCAGAATTTGGTTTACTGATCATAAATGACATTGGAAAAGCATAATAGATCCTTCTAATGACTCTTGGTTCTTCAGTTCATAATTAATCAGAATTTGGCATTTACCCTCTTTATACTTTATCAAAGATATTAAGGGTTAAACAAAAAAATAATCAAAGTATTTCCTCAAATACCTGTGGAGAAGATGATAAAGGCACACAAATGCCAGCAGAGGATTCTGATCGAAGAGGTTTTCCAGTTTGGATAGCTTCCTGGTCAGAGGTTTGGACATAGCCTTTGGTAAGGGGATGCTGTATACTAGAGGGTTCCAAAGAGCCAAACATACTCTTCCATTCTTCATTTACATTTGAATCTTGTTTTACATGTTTTCTAGCTAAAATCAGCAAGTCCCAAAAGAAGGATTATCATGAGACTGAACATGATGTATAGCAAAAAATCCAGAATGGTTGGGATCATTGCAGAATAAACATATACAGACTTACCACCCTGATTTAAATAAATCAACAGTGACTAAGTAAGATTTTGGACAAAAGTTTCAGCCTAACATTAAATAACTCTGAAACATTCAACTTAATTCCCAAAGATGCTCCATGTTTATAAAGCAGTTAAACCATATAGACATCAGATTATTTAATTTGTATTCAAAATAGACTTAGCTTAACCATAATTGTATATTATTTGCTACAAAGCCACATACTGTTAGTTTGAAATTTGATTTTATTTCCAACAAGATATTAAAACATCAGCTATGTGCTCAATGTCCTGAACTGCAAGGGGTGGAGAATCATTCATTATTAATTATTGCTTTTCACTTAATGAGACACATCTAGAAGAATATTACAGATAGCTCTAGACTTACAACAGTTCATTTAGTGACCATTCAAAGTTACAATAGCACTGAAAAAAGTGACTTATATCCATTTTTCACTTATAATCACTGAAGTAACCCATGGTCATGTGATCAGAATTCATACTGACTCATATTTATAACAGCTGTTGTGTTCCAGGGTTCATATGAACACCTTTTGCAATCTTCTGACAAGCAAAGTCAGATTCACTTAACAACCATGTTGCTACCTTAACAACAGTGGCAAGAAAAGTCATAAAATGAGGGAAAACTTGCTTAACAAATGCAACATAAATTTTGGGCTCAATTATGATCATAAATCGAGGATTACCTGAATATGCCAAGGTAGTATTACCTTGAAAAGACAAGGTAAGGCAAGCCATGGCAGAGATGCTCATTCAACATAATTACTTTGAGTAATATTTTCAGGAAATAATATGATAGGAAAGCCTACTTTTGGCAGTCCAATTATGCATGACTAAATCTGAATCCCAGGTGCACGAATGACTAAGGAATATTCCCACCTACAAATTAGTAAAAAGATGTGAATCATGAAACTATACTAACCACGTTTATCATCAGATTCCTGCTTAGTTTTAATTAGATCAACTTGTCTCCCAATTATTCCCAAAGCTGCCAAGTCGATGATGTCTTTTTGAATGCTGTCATGGAGGTGGCTCTGATCCACTACATTGGCCTTGGCTTTATTGGACTTTAACATGAAATCTCGTAAGGCAAGCAGCTTGTCTTCTTCTTCCTCAGTCATTCCCTATTCCCAAAACACAGTATTGAAATTATCATAACTGGCGAAAAACAGGTGAGAATTCCAAGTTATACATAATGTGTAGCAAATAGAATCAAAGTGAATTAATATTAGTGCGTTTTAGAAATCAAGAACTAAATTATGTTTTTATTTATATGTTTTATATGTTATATATCTTATTATATATTAATAAATCCTTTGCTAAACACAAAAGTAAAGTTTGTAAAATAAAAATAAGTTGCCTTTTAGTAATTAAAATAATTTAGTACACGGATTGCCTCGCTCAGCCACATAACCAATTATTATTTTGGTAATCTAACATATCCAACAGAACTGTCAAAAAGATTATAACTTTTAAAGTATGATAGGTTTAATAAAATATTTTTGTTCATTAATGGAAACTAATAGTATTATATTTTATTTATACAAGTCGGTTATTTAAAGTATTTAATATTTCCACACAATTGACACAAGGATTTTCTACACATATCACTTTTAAGAAAATTATCAACCACACAAGTTTCATCACTGATTGAACCTTAAGCTTATAAGAATTCCAATTAATAAAGAGCAATACTTAAATATAAAAACACATTTCAGGGCAGTCTGGATGTGTTCTTCCTCTATAAGCAAAGTTTCTAACCTAGATTTCTTTTTTCCTGAGAGCAATTTCTATTATTTAATACAGGTATGATATTTTAGAGGTCAGTACTGAAGTACTGGAAAAATGACTTCATGGTATGTCACAACATAAATTCAAGGGGGCTTTTGTCAAAAGAGTGACAAGCGCCAACCGTGTATCTGAAAGTTGCACAGCTACTGCCATGATTCATTTCCTTTTGTGACCATAGATTCTGCCTTGCTTTACTATTATACTCGAAAATATTTACTTGAGAAAGTAGTTTCTTTAAGAGTTGTGCAATTGCAGGATCTTCAGGAGGTGGACAGTCAGAAAGAATCTCACTTCTTTTTTTCTGACGAAGCTGTAGAGTTCTGAAAAGGCTTCCTATATCCTTAGACCTTAGAGCATAATCAAATATAGATCGGCTTACAGGTTCCTTCAGAACACTCAGGAGAACAATTTCTTTATCTATCTGCAGTTGAGAGAAAACAAGGAAGACATCCAGTTCCATTGGAAACAAAACATAAGAATTTCAGTTTTTAAAGAAAATTTTCTTCTTTCCAGAAGATCTTTACAAGAGATCTAGTACAATAGCAGACTTTTGAAAGAGGAAGTGTAAAAATTCATTTTGAGTGAAATGGTTTCAAATACTGTTTTAGATTAACTGTTGGCTTCCATTTGTTACTTTTACAATACTCTTTCTATTTAAAATGCCATAGAATTGTTGCTTCCTCTGAAAAGTCTTGTGAATCATAATCAACCGTTGGTTTCATTTTAAAAAGAGAAAGTGAACAAGTCATTGGCTGCACATGGTCACAATTTTTGTTATCAGATTCCAGTACTTCTATCTCAAAAAAAAAATAGTAATACAGAAATGGAGAAATTTAATAAGTTGCAACAACATCTGGTACTACTGTCATTGAAGAAAAGTTATGCAAGATTCATTGCAGCTATACCAGCTGTGACCACTTATTCTTGTCAAAACAGATTTCACAAAATGAAATGTAAAGCAAATTTTAAGATCTTTTATATAATGCACTGCTGTGAATGATAATAATATGCCACTTGGTTTATTACCTGTATTATTGGCTGGGTGATGAAGGAGTGCAAGTAAGGCATTAGTTTGCAATAAACATCAGCAATATTCAAATACTGTGCTACAACAGTGATAAATCCTATTGCTCCATAACATATCCAGAGATTAGGATGGCACAAAAAAGGAGCTAAAAAGAAATGTTAATTTTAATTAATATGATAGGATGAGAAACATAATTCAAATTCTAGAGGAAAAACTTATACTATTTCTCACACATATGCATGTAATAATTCTTACTCAAACTTCAAATAAATGAATCTAGAGGAAGAATGTTTTTATTTATTCATCTATCATCCCTTTGTAATTATAATTTTAGCATGTGGCAGAATATTCCATTAAGAATTTAATTCTTTTCTGCTTTGTAATATTTCTGATTTTATTCCAAACTGTTCATAATAATACCCACAAACCTATAATTCAGGGTCCTCAAACTTTTTAAACGAGGCCAATTCACAGTCCTGCAGACTGTTGGGGGGTCCAGACTACAGTTTGATTTGCCTAATGAGGTCATGTGACTGGGTGGGCATGGCCAATTTAGCAGTCCATTTTGCCAATTTAAAAGTTCATTAACAATACAACGCAGCACCCTTTTCAATATTGCATTAAATTTTTGCACTAGGTTTTTTTTTTAACCAGTATGTAGAGGTTGGCAATGCTTGGGGAAGGAAATACATTCTTTCCACGGGTCTCATGGCTATATTTAAAGGCCAGCTAATGTCATTTGTGTTGGGAGATTCATTGGTGGATATGCAATGTTCACTAGAGCAGTAATTTGAGTTGGTATATTGACAGGTGTGGTGAGTGTTAATGGACAAGTCATGGACAAAGGGCTGGTTATAGTAACAGGGTGGCCTAAGCACATTGGTTGGAGATGTTAACCACACTCAAAATATTGGTTGGGTTTTTATATTTGTTGCAGGAGCCACAGTGCAAGGTGCTGATCCTTTGGTGCTCTCCTCCCTCCAATTGTCAGCCATTGCACCACTTCTTCTGGGAAGCAGCTGTGTCCTGATCACGTCCTTTTGCAGCAGGGGGGACAGGGCACCCCTTCACAGGTCCCTTGCTTGTTCTACCTCACAGGCTGCCCCCTGCTCTGCCTCACCCACCTCCAGGACTTGCGCCAGAGTGGCCAGGCCTATCATGCTGGTGGCACCGAAGATAGCGATTTTCTTGCAGTTCTCCGGTCCTGCAGCTTCCCTTCATGCTGTTCCCTCCTCACCACTCCAGCCCAGTGCCAAAGCAAGCCTTTCCTCCTGGAGCTCCATCCGGGGAAGCAAGGTCAGCAGGAGATAGCGCCTCGCCGCTTCAGTTCCCCTGGTGGACAGAGCACCCGTGAGCCACAGTTGAGGCCAGTCACTTGGGGTTGCAGCATAACGAGCAACCAAAACCCATCTCCTCTGCCAGTGTGCCTGCCTCCCCTCCCCTCCCCTCCCCTAGTTCTCAGAAAAGNCAACCAAAACCCATCTCCTCTGCCAGTGTGCCTGCCTCCCCTCCCCTCCCCTAGTTCTCAGAAAAGCTGCTCGCCAGCCCTGGGTGCCCAAGGGAAGCACCAAGTCACTCCTGCCTGCTGTTGCAGAACTGCCTGAGCATCTCTCTAGAGGGCTTGGACTGCCAGATTGTGTACTACGGGGCTGCTGAGCAGGAGAAAGGAAGACTGCTGCTCCTGGAAAGCACTCTTTGCAGTGGGCACGGCGGCTGTGAGAGGGGAGCATTCTGGCTTTTGGGATGGGGTTGAGGGACACCCCTAGATTGGCTTCTCAGCTTACAGCTCCAAGCTTGAGGTGGGGGGAGCTGCCTTGGCAGCATGAGCTGGCACCAATGTATTGCAATGAAGGCAGAATACTATTGCTGTGCAAAGGCTCCCACACACTAAGGCTCTGGGCATCGCCACCACTGCTTCAGCCTGCGTGCGCAACCGCTTCCTTGCCGCAACAGCATTATTACCTCACTCCAGCCAGTGAAGACTGCGCTAGTCATTGCAGGTTACACCATTTTTTGTACCACCCTCTATGGTAGAGATTTCCAGCCCCACCACCAGCTGCCCATTCGGTCCCATATTCCAGAGCTCTAGTCACAGGACTGGCCCATTGGTTGTCCCGGAGTAGCTCCTCCACCTGGGTGCACTGACACTTGTGCACCCTCCAGCCAGGCTGGCCTAGAAGCGGTACATTCCCTGGATGCGGGTGGGTGAGTGAACAACAGGCTCTTGGAGGTCCGCAGAGGCCAAGAGGCAGGCCCGAAAGGCGGCTAAGCCTCACTGTTACCCCCTTAAGGCAGCTCTTTGGCTGAGCATGGCAGACCAGGGCGGATTTCCCTCCCCTGCCATTGGCCTTACCTTCCAGTTCCAGCCAATAGGGCTTGTGCCACTCTGCTCACTGCAGCTGCCTACGAAGGTAAGACCTGTGCTCGACCGAAGGGTGTGGGCCAGGAGGTGAGCAGGACAATGTGGGTGGCACTGCCTCATGGCCTGGATTAAGTGCTTCTGTGGGCTGGATACATCCTGGGGACCATAGTTTGAGGACCCCTACTATAATTCATTGCAAAACTCATAACTTAATGTTCTACCAGATACTTCAATCAGGGAAATAGAAAGGATTTTCTGGCTACATCTACTGATGATAGATTTGGGGATGATTCCAAATGGATGGTTGGATTCCAAATGCACTACCATGAAAAAACATGATACAGTTTTATGCCTTTTTCTATACTATTGGTAAGTAAAGAGGTGGAAACAATAGGATTGTGCAGGAACATTTTTATTTTATGAATGTAAAATGCTATCAATGACTAATCAAAGTTATTTTGAAAGAATTCCATTACATTTGAATGAGGATAATTTAATAAATTATGTCAACTGATAATTAGATAAAGCCATTTTAATCTAGTACAGTGATGGTTAACCTTTTTGGTGCCAAGTACCCAAAGCGTGCAAACAAATGTACACATGCATGCCCCAATCCCCAAAATGCAATGCAAGCACCTCGGTGCATGTGACCCCCCACACCAGGGGGGTCCCCAGCCCCCATTTTAGCTCCAGATTGGTGCACAAGGCTTTTCAGGCCCAAATGGGACAGAAAATAATGATTCCTCCTTCACCTCAACGCCCAGGCTTTCTCCTCTGTTCCTGCCTTTCCCAACCCTGCAGTTTCTCCCTGCCTGCCCAGGCTTTCTCCTCCATTCCTGCCACAGAGAGGCACCTGTGGAGGGTGGAACCAATGGAGATCAGGGAAGGCATGGGTGGCAGGAATTCAGGAGAAAGCTATGGCACGTTGGGAGGAAAAAGGTACGGGGCGCTGGCGGGAAAACTGCTGAGATCGGTTACTGCGCCACCACCACCCCGCACATGCGTGGCAGAGACCCAAAGAACAGCTGGCCAGTGGGAGGCGCGTGCATGCACAGTGGAATTTGGGCTGGGTGATGGCTGGCATGCCCACAAAGAAGGTTCTGCGTGTCACCTGTTGCATGCGTGCCATAGGTTCACCATCACTGATCTAGTAGAATCTTTCCTAACTTGATACTATGTGTTCAGACTACAATTGTAAGAATTCTAGCCAAAAACTATGAAGATTGTATATTCTGGGAACCACATGGGTAACATTAAATCAGGGAGAATGACTATATACTAGTGATTAAATTACATGCCATATAAAGATTTTTGAAACTGGAGGGGGGAGAGGGAGCTGACTTACCAATATCACACACAAACTCATATATATGAGGTTTCTGAAGAAGCCCTAATTGGCACATACAGGTAAGGGCATTGAGAGCTTTATATATTACAAATTCTTCAATATCACTGAGTCCTTGCTGAAGCAAAGGTTTTAGAATGGAAGAGCTTTGCCAGCCAACATAAGCAGCCACACCTAAAATCCAGATAGATTTTTAAAAAATACAAATTATAATTCCTAAAAATTAAATAATTTTATAAACTAAATTCAACATATATTGCAAAATACCCGATTTTGAAAAAGAATGAAACTGAATGCCATTTTTAGAACAGGAGCTGTTTTGTGTAGATTTCTCATAATCTTTTTCAGAATTTGTTAACGCTGTTTTAATGGTTAATGGAAAACATCAGGAATGGGAAGCCCATGACCATTCACATCTAACTGAGTTTCAAGTATCATTCTCAGCATCCTTCATTACTGGATAGGACTATGAATGTAATTTAGCAACATCTGAAGGAATGATTCCCTAACAATGGAACATCTTCCCTAACAATGGCGTTAATTTTAAGGATAAGATGAAGGACTAATCATTAATGCTAAATATGCAACCATAATATATTTCTGATTATCATATGCTGAAGGCAGACAACATAGAATGATTCATAGTTATATGTTTACATCATTCTTGATTTCTCAGCTTAAGATTGTTTGTTCGATGACCAAAATTATAAATGACACTTTGATGTTAAGTTTAACTGATAACTCTTTTTGCAGTAAATAAGATGATAGGTCAAATTACTTGAGTATATAGAGCTGTCCAATTTTATAAATTGTAAATCTATTTTGCAAGGGGAGGAAACTATTATTGTTGAAATACTCATCAGTATTCAACTGGGGGGACAATTTATGTTTTTTTTTCTTTTATGCACATTTTTTGTTTTTGTCTTTAGCTATTTTGCTTTGTTTTTATTTCCTTCTTTAAGTCTGTATTTTAACTTTGGAATAAAATAAAAAAATATTTTAAAAAATTACAATGGCACCAAATAATTTGCAACTATAAAATTATAGCTATCAAAGTATCCCTGATGTTGTGCAATCATGTTCCAAGTGTTTGGCTCATGATTTTGACACCATGGTAAGCCATAGTCATATGATCACCATTTGAGACCTTCCCAACTAAATTCCCATAAAATGGGAAAGCCAGAAAAGGTTGAAAATCACTTTTATAGGTTACCCCTGTTCTTTTTCTTCCTAGGTGCTTTGGTAGAGAGTACCAAGATCTTGCAGTACTCCCCTCTATAGCATATTGTCATGCCTTTCTGACTGACCCATGGCACCCCCATATTCCTTTTCAGGATAGTCACCTCTTGCTGCTTAATGATTTAATGACTCACGGGGCTGTGATGTTTTGACAGTCATTGCTAAGTGAGATGATCACACTATGTTCCTGCTTCATGACTGCATTGCTTAGTGGAGCAATCTCAGTTACAACTAATATTGTAACTTGAGTACTACCTGTACAGTATTCAGGGAGCATCTGATTGGTCATCTTGTGAGAGAGCTTACTGACTATTGGTACATAAATACAAGTTGATTCACCTGACTTAAGTCTGCATCTGTTCACATTAAAGGGATTTATTTATATATAAAATTGTTTAATTAGTCAGTTAATAAAACCATTCCTCCTATAATATAGTGGAAGTATTATTTTTGTTGCTAAGTACTTACCCACAATGCTGTCAAAAAATGCTCCCCGTAAATGCCAGTCATTCTTATCATTAAGAAAAGTGATCATATGAGAGAGAAGTACATCATTGGCTTTTTGTCGTCCAAAAAAAACACAAAGACGAGTGATCCCATTCTCCATTAAAGTCTGTTTAACAATATTTTCTGGATCACTTAATAAAGTGACCACTTTTTGCTGAATCATTTCATGCAAGGCCTGAAGCTCTGTAAGAGTAATACAGAAACAGATAAAATGAATATAAGTTTGTTATCATTCAATGTAATATATTATTTCTATTCAGTAATTTCTTTTTTTATCTTTGCTGAATTGTTAATATTTATGAAAACATAATTATATATTTCAGTAAATTATGGCATGACACTATGAGTGATAAATGCAACATACTAGATTTTAAGAGAAAAAAAGTAGTAGAGTCAAATCTACAACCCATCTCTCTTAAAACTGTATCATATAATAAATCAAAGAGAATGGAACACTTCAAAGCTCAGGGGAAATTTGAATATGAAATGTGTTCAAAACACATTTTGAACTTGAGCTATAGTAATACTTTCATAACATTTGGCTATCAGGACATTAAAAACTCAAGATCAAGTCACTTGATTATTTTGCTCACAGCACAGTCTGAGCTGCAACATACACAGTTCCTACACTGCTGTCACCTTAAAATAATTTGATTACAGAAGATAGGAAACTTCTAAAAGGTTGGGTGTTACAGTTCGGCTTTTCAACCTTTGAAGAGTCTCAGAAAAACATGTTATGACATGGTGATGTTATTGGTTGGGACATAGTTAAAACTTATCAGCTCATTTTGGGACATTCTAAGAATATCTGGAAAGCAACTATTTACATCTTCTGGAAATCATGAAAAAGTGCCCAAAATCATACCCTGGAATTCAAGGAGTAGTCTCCAAGGAATCTATAGCCGTGTTGGCGAACCTATGCCATATGTGCCGGAAGTGGCATGCAGAGCCATTCCCCCCGGCACGCGAGAGGTCACCTGGAAGAGCCCCACTGTGCGTGCATGCGTGCCACTGCCTGACAGCTGAATGAATATCGGGTATCTGGTGCACATGCGCAGGGGGTGGAGGGGGCGTGCAAGAGTCGTGAGGGACATGCTATGCATAAGGGGATCGCGCACGTATGCGCAGATATGCTGCACGAGGGAGAAAAGCACGTGCATGTGCAGATGCACATGGTGAGGGAGTCACACACACATGCACAGACACACAGCACACATGGGGAATCCTACACTCATGTGCAGATGCATGGTGCGTGATGGGAAATTGCATGCACATGCGCAGATGCGCAGTGCATGAGGGGGTGGTCATACACACATGTGGAAGGGACATGGGGGGGCCAGCACACATTGCCTTCTGGGTGCTGGGACATGAGCGCGCAAGTGAATGTACACGCAATTATCAGCACGGGAGCCGAAAAAGGTTAGTCATCACTGATCAATAGGGTATCAGGTGAGGAAAGATGAATAATGGAAAGTAGCTTAAAAAGAACTTTAAGAGAGTAACTTGAGGTAATTACCCTCCAACTAGTGAAATAACTTCCATTAAATTCAGAAACCCTTCCAAATTATGTTCTCTCTGGCATTAGATAATAACATCACTTATGTAGGCTTACAGTTTAAAGGGCTGTAAGCTTGTTCAAAATTGCCAGTAGCGTACTTATTAAAGGTTAGGTCACACTGGCCGACAGATGCAAAACGTATGCAAAAGGGACACAGCAGACGAACAAAATTTCAGGGATGGCTTCATCCATTCTTATACGCTCTCCAAAGTGCCCCAAATTTGCATAAACAGAACGGAAAACAACGGAAAGGAACGGACGGGGGTAGTACGTAGTGAGGATGGTAAGCGGATGTTCGGAGGAAGCCTAGCGGATGAAAGCAGATGGAAGCAGATGACAGATCCAAAGGGCTTCTGGGGGAGAATAGCGAAGTGGACGTGTAGCAGAAGGAGCGGATG
>BHFT01034709.1:0-15087 GCA_004320025.1 Laticauda laticaudata | reverse complement strand
TCTGTTTGCAAATACTGCATTTTCCCAAAAATAAGAGCTGGTCTTATTTTTTTTTTTTTACTTTACTTCTAAAAAAGACACTGCATCTTATTTTGGGGGGATGTCTTTCATTGTCTCAGCTTGCGGTGGCAGCACTAATAATCCCACCCAGCAGGAGCTTTTGTGGCTTCAGAAAAAGCCTCTGCAGCCGAGAAATGAGCTTCAGATTGACGTACACAGCATCCTCAGCTGCCATTTCACAGTGAAACAGAGGCCAGGGGTGCTGCGCGAATCAATCCAGATCTTGTTTCTCAGCTGCAGAGGCCTTTCTGAAGGCATCTAACAGCAAAGAGGAGGGTGGGGACAACGTGTACAAATGGTGGCAAGTGGCTGCAGAAGTGAGCTGGCAAGGCAAGGCAGCTGTCGGGCCATGGAAGGTCTGCCTGTAACTGTCCTAAACTAAGTGAGTGTGGGGCACATGGGGCAGCTCTATCAGCCCATCCCCACCCTAGCTTGATTTTTACCCATGTGCCTAGTCCCACCTCATGCAACCAGGTGCAATGGAGTGAGCCGGGTCTTAACTATGGCTTATTTTGTGGGCAGGGGGTAGGGCTTATATTGGGCACATATAGAAAAATCAAGCTGGGGCTTATTTTGGAGATAAGTTTTATTTTGGGGAAAACACAGTATTTGTCAAATATTTTGTTGCTCTATGTCTTTAAAGTGTCCAGACCAAATTAAATTTTCTTAAATTATCAAGAAGAAAAATGTGTTGTTTGAAATATTAAATTGAATTGAGAATATAAAAAAGCCAACTTTTGATAAAACATCATTTCCATACTCTTATAGAAAATATATAGTCTAAACAGAATTTCCCTAGATTTTTATTATTATTTTATTGCTTTTGACTACAAAATCATGTTTGGGGAAATTATCTTTAAAAATGTATCATGAAAAGTGAAAAAAACAACAAAATGTACTTCCTATAGCTCCACAAGGTCACAGCATCCTTGAACATGAAGTAAAATTATGGTTCACTGTTACCAATATGAGCACTTGATTAAAATGAAATTATTGGATTTGTAGGATATTATGCACCAGAGTGAGGTTTATATTAATTTATCTTCCTCTTTTTCATTTTAGTATTGAAATTTAATTGAGAAGAAATCTTCTGATCTCAAAGTTGACATTCCCATTTAGTCTGAAGAGAAATAGTCTTTGTAATTTAAGTCTAGCAAACAGGCAACAATACTTGTCTGAAAACACTAATTTATCCATTACGAAATAATGTCAGAAATATTCACTCCTTATATCACCCTATCTCTTGACCATAATAATTTATTTTCCTATTTAAACATTGTTTTTCCTTTCCTTTTTTTCTCTTAATATCAATTATCTTTTTGCATAATACTGTATAAACATAATACTACTTGTTAGGGCTACTAAGAAATTTATCTGGAAAAAAAAATTAAGAGCCCAGGACTATGTATTCAATTTAGGCCATACAATGGGGAACATGCTATGAGTACTCTCACAGTGAATAGTAGAGAAGAGTTTTTCATTAAGAAAATGGAATACAATGGTTGCTTCATGTAGCTTTCCAGCATCTTATGTTTCTAAATTTTTAAAAAAATATATATAAAATTTAAACTATAAATTCTGATAAGAAATGTATAAAATGACATTTCAGGAAAATTTTAGCCATCCCTCATTGGCTATGATTTGACCAGGTGACTAAATACCTCTGCAGGGCAAGAACGAACTCAAAATGACTTGGGAGAATAATATGTAATACAATTTAGTGAAATATGACAATTTTCTCATGGTGGAAAGAATTTTCATGCCTTCCAATGATCTTAAACCATAGCTGAATTAATGAAGGACTATCTTAGTATTGTCTGGATATATGGACTTCAATTCCCACAATTGTCCAGCGGTAATAGCTATGGATGAAAATTCTGGGAATCAATATCTGGAATCTACCTAGGTTGTGGAAGGCAGCATTGAGCACTAAGAGTTTGGAGACAGTCCAAATCTTCAGTCTTCATATCTAATATTTCTTAATGCTTCAGTCTAAGAGGCCTTCAAACAAAGAAGAAAATGGAAATAGTTCTACTTCTGGAGGGAGTGGAGGCAAATGTTGGAGCACTTTCCTCATTGTGCAGATAAGAAATCAGATAAATGTTAAATTTAGCACATGCTTTATGCAGATGTTTTTCTTGTTATTTTGAGAAAAAAGAAAGGAACAAAACATTAAAATATTCTTCTCAATTTATTGCTAAATTTTTAAGAGATGCATATTTTGAATAGATTATGCTTTCATCTCTGAATGCCATCAATCTGAGAAATGGCTTACCTAAAGGAAGAGATATCACCACCACTTCGTTTACAGAAATGAAAATCATATTTTGATTAGTTATCTCATTTTCTGTTTGTAAATATTATGAATATTAAAATTGCTGACAGACATTACACAGATTAATACAGATATTATATAGAACTACATGCTTTTAAATGTAATACATCATACTCATATTTTTGTTTATAGCTACTTGCATTTGCTAAAAAAATTCATTTCATTTCATATTTTATTTTTTTATTTTGTGATAGTATATCATTCACTGTTCACAAAAACTAATAGAAACCACTGGCAAAATAATATATTGTATATATTGTATATAATATAATATGTGCTTATTAATACAATTATTAATAATAATATAATATTTTCAAAGTTTTAATATTCAAAATTCAATATTTCTATGTACTTTAAGTTCTTAATACATTTAAATTTTTGAATTATTTGTTGCTCTTTACTTTAAAATTTTAACAATTATATTTAAAAATCTTTATTTTCTTTATTAAATTAGATTTTTAAAAATCTTCAAAGATTGAAGTCATTCATTGGTATTACTACCCTTGTCACTTTGAAGCTATCTAATTTCTTTGATATAGTTAATGAGAAATTTCCAAAGATGATTCAAATGGAATTATGTAAAATGTCCTTTGAAAAGGCTCTGTGGCTAGAATGCTAATAGTAAATTCCCCTATTTCCCAATTCAGAAAACAGAAAACAGTATTTACAGTTTCTCCATAAGGAACAACTTTAAGGAGAAACAGCTTGGATGATCTCACATTGCTTTTTTTTTTTTTACTGTGAGGATTGTAGGAATTGGCTCCTTATAAATGTCTTTAAATGTCAGCTCCAATTTTTTTACAGAGATGTCTTCAGTCTTCTCGGAAGGGAGTTTTCTTGGAAAAATATTTGAAAATGGTTTGCCACTGTTTTCTTCTTCCAAGTGATTTCGCCCAAAATCACCCAGCTGGATGTGTACCTAAGGTAAGACTAGAATTCATGGTCTTTCACTTTCTTATATACCTTAACCAGTGCACCAAACAGGTTGTCTCTGCTTTTGATTTGGAAATCTATTTAAGATATTTATTGCTATAGTAATATTCAAGGTTTATGAGGTGAAAAATAACTAGAAGCAGGAATAATGCTGGTATCAACTCTTTGAGGAAGACCAGACTAGGATGTTACTATTATCAATGTTAATACTGTACTACTTTTATTATAAGGTGACAGTAACAGATCTTGCAAGTCTAAATGTATTTTCCCACTTTCTCCCTTTATTTTTATAAGTAAAATTTTGATAAGACACTTATTTGGATTACAGTTCTGCCCCATATTTCTTTTACCTATTTTTGTCTTGCTGGTTCTGTCTATTGTCCTCCTGTTCCTGAAAGTTATACCTGCTCCCCATTACAGCTGGTTGAGAAAGGATATTTACTTCTGAAATTTTAGATTATTATATTGAAAGTTGAAGTTTCCTTAAATGCTGTAATTGGACCATATTTGTTTCCTCTTTGTGAGATTATTCTGCAGCCTGATCTGACTGCAGAAAACAGTCATTTCTGGAGCATAAGAATGAACAATTGCCTTCAGCCCACACTTAAAGCTTAACCTATTTATGCATTTCTGTTCCAGAATCTAAAATAATATTGTCTAGCTTCTACCAGTTCAAGCAGAGCTGCTTTGCTTGATGTTATAAGCAAATGTATGTACTGCATAGTGACTGGAACACTCTGCTATCTGAATCAATTGTTGTTACCTTATGGACCTATTATGAAAAATGGTCCTTGTATTTTTCAAATGTTGGCTTCCTAGGAGTCTTATAGTAGTATAGTACTTGTAACATTTGTTTGATATGCAGCGGGTTATTGCTTTGAAACCTGAAAGAAATATGCGTGGGATTTTTTAAGTTGCTATGTTTGCTTACCTGAACTATATATTTCCTATTATATTTTAAAGGAAATGTTGAAATGCATTTATGAGTTTATTACTCCCAGCTCTTCACAATATGATGCACATAATTTTGCCAAGGTTGTCTATCTATAACTGCTTCTTTAGATTATTGTAAATGTGTGCTTTGATATCATTGATAGTGTGCAGCCATCTTGTGTTTCAATTGCTTTTTATTTACCCTTCCAGTAAAAAAGGCAATCACAAAAAAGAAAAAGCCAACAATCCCTACAAAACTTCCCAAATTCTTCCCAAACTACTTTTGCTTACATATATGATATGGCCCAACTGACCTTAAAATTTCCCCTTCCCAAAAATGTCAAGTATAGGCCTTGACCACCCAAAAGATTGCCTATCCTATTTCAGACTAAAGTAGCTGTATGCCAAATACTCATATATCTGAAGCTTAGAGCAGATCTTATAGTCCTAGTTGAATCCATCTCAGTGTAAAAGCCTTAAATGATAAACATATTGCCCAAAAAGAAAATTAGATTCAAATGAAGTAAATGAGGAAATGATGGCTAAAATAACAAGATTTAATCAATTTAAAACAGGATTAAACTTAAAAATTACTATTGATTAAATCTACTAATTAATTTTCTCTTTGACCTTTTAGAGAAAGGTTTATTCAATTTCAATATGTTCCCATCTGAATAATTTATACAAGGAATACATTAATAAGTTTCTTTACATCCCTACAAATATTGCTTTTTTCTGTCAGTAGAAACAAATGGGTAAAACTAATGAAGAAATGCCTTGTAAAGGAAGTGAATAAAATGTTTATATGAACTATAATTGCCTTCAGAAGACAAATTGTCATTCTTGAAATAATCCTCAACAAGGACGAACAAATGACAGATAAATATAATCTGGTCCTCAGCTTAGTGTCCATTGTTGCTATTGTGATTAAAGATGCCTAATCTATACTCTGCCCTACTTCATTTTATTTTGTACTGAAAAATTGTTTACTTTTAAAAAAGGAAGAAGGAACACAGTTTCAAATTTATTGCTAAGAATGCTTTGGGGTCCTGATATACCTTCTGAAAGCACAATGGCTTCAGGCCAGGGAATGGTAAATGGTTATTCTCTCACTCAATCACTCCAGATACAATCGCTCTTTTGGTTATTTTTTTGAGTGGGGTTCAAATCCATATGAATTCATTGGACTAAAAAATTAGGAGTGACTGCTGTGGAAAGCACCATTATCTCTGAAAAACATAAATTATGCTATGTCTCTTTATTTAGAAAGGAATACTCACTTCCACATTTGAAAAGGGTAGAAAAAGATAGAATTAGTCAAAATAATAATTGACTGTGCTCTTTATGGTCAACGCCTGCCAGTGTACAACAGACACTCTAAAAAAGAAAGATTTGCATGAAAATCTTTCATTTTCATGAAAATCATGAATTTTAATTTTTTTATTCTGAGCAGATATCTTCACTGTTCGAATGAACACCATTAAGCTTATCCTCTAATAAATGGACTGAATCCTTTTACATTACACTAAAAAATTTTCATAGAATGAATAACAGAATAGTATACGCATCTTTGCATGTGTACATGAAAGGAAGATGAAAAGACAAGAAATACAAAAGGGAGTATTGTGCAATGAAAGGTCATAGTTTAGCTTTCCTTACTTGGTGCACACCAGAAGCATTGAAATACTACATCAACAACATCATTGTCTTATGTTCATATTCATAATAATAATGTCAAACAGTTAGGGTCTGTGCAAACATTACTGAAGTGGTTATGAGACATGTTTCCTTGTGGGTGCATACAAAAGTGTCTTGTCCACTTTTAATCTTCAATCTTAAACAAATCTGAAATAGTAGGTTGTGTGCAGGAATACTTACAATATTCATAATCATTTTGATTGAGTATTGAGATTGAGAAATTGCAGTTGCTCCATTATAACCACACACCAGAGATTGAGCTGAGAATGTTCATACTCCATATGTTATAATCTATATTAATAAAATTAGAATAATTATTGGTAGCACATAACATGATTTCTTCTAGCAACAAAATCTTTAATTGAACCTGTGGTCATGACTAATAGATTTAAGTCTAGTCACATGTAAATGTTCCCAGCTGTGGCTATTTGCATATTTTCCTGTTTGAATCATTTCATTATAAAGATTTAGTCTGTCAAAAAGGCTGTTTGGTATTGGTATGGAGAAAATTATTTTTAGTGTATACTGAGTTACATCTGTACGAAACAGTTTACTATGTGATCATATTTGCCATGAGTTTTGCTTTGCTCCAAACATTCCTAGTAATCAAATGTTCAAATCTAACTTCATTCCTACACTGCTAACAAAAATCACATATGAGTTAACACAAGGAGTGTTCAAACTTTTAAATGTTTTAATCTGACAAAGGTAGACTTTCTTACACACTTTATGTACTGTAATTGTCATCTTTGGAAAACAATGAAACTGAGTTTGTAATCTTTTCAAACTGTTGTCTCCTAATCAAGAAAGTGAGGAAAGGAAATTATGTTACATCAAGCTCAAAAATTGATTTCTTTTAACAATTCTTCCCCAGGGCTTATTGCCACATGCTCTTTGATTAATGCTATTGCTGAGTTTACATCAGTTTTTCAAAGAAGTCTAAAACTAAAAACATGTTTCTTTGAAGTTTGCTTATTCTACATTCCAAGTCTGTCTTTTACAGGCATCAGAAATATATAGAAAAAGTGAGCAAAAAAGAGGAAGGCAGGGAGGGAGGTTCAATTAGTCCATTAATATCAACTGTTATTAAGGATACCAAGAGATAGATCTATTGTTGAAATTAATCAGAAATCAGATGAGAGAAAATTACAACAGTTAAATTTGATTCTTCAGTATCATGGTTACCTACCTTTTCTTGGCATAAACAGCCAAAAAGTAAAATTATTTCCCCATTCTGCCTTTCCAAATACCATTTCTCCAACAATACAGCCTCCCCCAATAGGAAGTCCCAGCATGTTTTATAGGCATGAAATGAAATTAATCCCCTCCCCCAAATTAAGGCCTATATTAAAACATGTAAAATGGGGGGAATGGGGGGGGCTTGCTGTTAGGAAGTATTTTTGTTGCACACCCAGATATGGTGCTGCCTGCGTTGACCCCGATACAAAGTGCCCCACCAACGCCAAGGTCAACATCCAAGCCATCGCCTCCCACCTGCCCGAAGATGCAAGGGGGGGAATTAAGTCACCCCTGAAAAGATGGCCCAGCCATTTTTTCGGGGCTCAAAAAAAATAAGACCCGGCCTTATTATATGAGAAACATGGTAGTGTTAAAAGGCAAAGATATAATTCTAATCTTCAGTAGTGATGGACAGCGCCTAGGAAGAATTCAACTGATAAGTGACATAAAACTACAAGCCAGGGAACTGGAAGAAATGTACACTCATCAATTCTCATAAAAGAACTGAGTTTTCTAATTCATAATATTGGGGATAATTCTTTAACTCATTAAACAAATAACAATTTTCCAATTCATAAAACCAGTTATACTTTATTAGCAAGGCTTAATCAGCTGAAAATGCTAATTTAAGTTAAGACCAACTTTGATATTATCCAGAAATTCTATAATCAAAAGTCCAATTGTGTTCCTAAACATTAATGAAATTTCAGGCCAATTCCCTTATTGTAGAGCTAATAGTTGGGAGTGTACAAATTAGTAGACAAAACATTTCACTTCAGATATTCACCACTATTGCATATTTCACTTCAGTTTTCTGCACCCCTCTGTTGTTTTCTAGTGGTCATCCATATTTTTATAACCTAATGTGCTATACTAAAATCACAAATTAACCTGTGGGCAGTAGCTGAAGGTATTTTCTTCAATAGATTATATTTCCATCACAATCTTAGCCATAACATTGATGGTCTTTAATTAAATAGCAGCTGTTTTACCACACTAATTAGTAGATCCATTAATATTCAACAACTTAAGTTTCCATGACTAATTTAATTCAATACTGGCTAAGTTTTCTTAGCTATAGTACAAATGTATGTATGAATCTGACCAAATGTTTCACATTCAATAAAATATGATGAATTTAGCAAATAAGTTTTCATTCTCTCTCTCAATATAAGATTAAAGCATGCTGTAGGTAAAAGAATCCAAGTTAATTTCATGCTGGACACTAATAAAAATCATTCTGCTTCACAATATCTCCTTCACTGAATTAGATATTTTGGAAGATAAATTATTAAAATGAGTATAGTTAAAATACTTATAAGAACATATATTGAATGGGTGATTGCTCTTGATAAAGAAATATGTTTATATTATCCTCAAAATAAAGAAAATATAAAGTATTTTGATAAATAAAAATCAAGAATTTGAGAGCTTATTATAACCTATCCTACCTAATGCAATGAAGTGGTTTTTAATACAACATTATAAACATTGCTATATTAATGAATCTTTAAAATGCTGAATCAGATTTGATTACTGCCTGGATGGAAATTCATTAGAAAACTCAGGACTTTGGGTTAGTTTGAAAAGCAATTGCAAATCATTTCTATTTTGTTGCCAAGAAAAGCAATACTGGTATATCCGCATAGTTTTCGGAAGCCAGACTTGACTCAAGTGGGAACTTAAATTTTTTCAATACATTTTTGTGATTGACAGAGAATGTTAGCATATTGTAATGATGTTTAAATAAACAAGGTGCTAGAACAAATAATTCATTATTTGTCCACAAAGAAGTATATTCAAACATTTTTGTAAAATGTATTCTTGCTTTAATAGTATTTGAGTAGTGTTTGAATAGTATTTGAGTTTGAGTAGTTTTGCTTCATCTGGATTAGCAATTAGCAAGTAACATTTTAAGGCTCTTAATCAGGGCTAAATCCATCTTTATGTATATCTATGTAAACCAGGGGTCTTCAAACTTGATAGCTTTAGGACTTGTGGACTTCAACTCCCAGAATTCCTCTCATCATGTTAGCTCAGGAATTCTGGGAGTTGAAGTTCACAAGTCTTAAACTTGCCAAGTTTGAAGACATTTGATGTAAACAAAGAAAGGGGTTATGATGTATATTTTAGAGCAGTGGGACATTGCAACTTGGAGACTGCATGAAAATACCAATGGTGTTTACTGGCTTATATTCAATCATGTGAATTGTACTATGACATGTAACATATAACAATTCTAAAATTTGATTCTAAGAAAGTGTTCAGATTAATACCATGGCCAACTTTTTGCTCAAACCCCAGATATCTTTGCCTACAACGTAGGCTTCAAAAACACCTTTTTTCTGGTCTTGGATTCCTTGCATAATCATCTGTAGAATTACTTTTTCTTGATCTTTGTCTTGTTTTAACGTTGTCTGAATTGAACGTTGTCCTCCAGATGGTGGGGAAGCAGAAGTAGAAGTTGAGGAGCCAGAAGTTATAAAGTTCCTACTCATTTTAAACAATTCGAAATCTTCAGGTTCTTCTAAACCTTAATCCAATTATGGAATAGCCAATTATAAGAATTAATAATCCAAGGTGAAAGATAAAAATGGTAGAGAGAAAACCCAATATAATAAAAAAGGAAAAGGAGAAAAAAATTATTCAGGTTCTTCTTAACCTTAATCCAATCAATGTAAAGTAAAAAGGAAGGAGAAAAATAAAAAAGGTTTAAAAAAAGCAAAAAAGAGAGAAAAAATTATTCAGGTTCTTCAACACCTTTATCCAATTGAGAAGGTCTCAAATAAAAAAAGGCATAAAAGTGAACCAAAAGAAAATAGATCGCAAAACAAAAAATCTCAGAAGAAAGGAAAAAAATGAAAAAAAGGAAAATAATTTTGAGGCTTTCCCTTTAAAATACAAAGCACAAAAATGGAAATATTACAAAAATAAAGGTTTTTTAAAAAGTGAACAGTACAGCTGGTAAGGTAGGGGTAGCACAACTGAAAAAAAAATAAAAAAGACCCACTGCACTTTATTAATTATCCAAGGCTCTTGTTATAACTCTCTCTCCACAAGCTTCAAAAGCCAAGTTTCAATTGTTGATAGAAATCCAGAAGAACACCTGCGAATAACATCTCCCATGTTCTTCCCTCTATCTTATCACGTAACAATTTCTTGAAAGGGAGTTTCGGATCTTTCTTTCTCAGCTTTTCTCAGCTTTGTCTAAAACATTTTAAGCCTCTAGTTGGCAGTGTTACAAAATTTCTTTACTCTCGCTCTCCCCCTCCTTTCCCCAACAAACGAAATAGAAGTTAAAAAGAAAAAAACAAGTATAACTTGTTATATATAAATATAAGTAATATATATAGTATAAATAACTAAAGGGAGCCTCTAACCTAAAATATTGCAAAGTCAAAAAAGAGAAGAAAAAATAGATGTAAATAGAAAAAAACCAGTCCAGTTAGCAAATGCAAAATTCACGATAGAAGTCCAGCAATAAAAAACCCAAAAACAAAGCCTTATTTTGACATTTCCATTTTAAAACGCCGGCTTATTCAGTTCTGGTCCAAACTTTTACACATTATTTCTTTTCCTTAGGGTGTCCTTTAAAGTCCTTTTTAGTCTTAGAATAATAAATAAAAAATTCTCACCAAAACCGACACACTTTCTCTTCAAGCCTCTTCCATTCAGAGCTGTCCCAACTTCAGCAGCTTTAATGGCTGCGTCTCTGCCGCTGGAAAGAAGGGCTTCTACTGGATTGACCAAGGACTTTCTGGTATCCCTGGGATCTACAGGATGCGCTCTTCAGTAATCACCATCTCTTCAGGAGGTTTAGGTCTGTTTGGACTGTCCCGGGGCAAAAGAATCAGCTGCAATCTCAGACCTCCAGATTGCATACTGTATCGTCACAACGCCAGCTCCCCCCCCCTTTTTTTTTTTTTTGCTGTAACCCCTGCATTGTGGGATATTCTCCCCTGCCCAAAGTGAGGATGGCCACAATTGCTTTTTAAGTTTTGAAAAAGATCCCTTAAAGCCCTGGGTAAAGACCAATATTGAAACAGCCATATACACCTGTAAGAAGGAAACTGGTTACACAAAAAGTTATGAAATTGTGGCTGAAATGGATAAATTAACACTGAGTTTAAAGATAAGGAAGCTTAATATTTTATAAGGTATGGGAACAATAATATAGCTGGATAGATTGGTGACAGATTAAGGGATATATAGAATATAGATAGAATAAGAATATAATTATGCACAAATTAATACCTATAAATATTGCACAAATGATTGTTATATGATAAGCACCACAAATAGCTGTTATTGAGTGATATATTTTATGTTTTAATGCAATAATAATTCAATAAAGTTTATTTTTAAAAAAAAGACCTGGGTAATCTGGCAGGGCTGGGAAACCCAGACCAGAGGTGGTATTCAGCAGGTTTCTGACCATTTCTGCAGAACTGGTAATGGAAATTTTGAGTAGTTCAGAGAACTGGCAAATACCACCTCTGACTGACCCCGCCCCCATCTATTTTCTGCCTTTCTGAGTCCCCAGCTGATCGATTGGTCTTCTTTTGTTGCCCTGCAACAGGAAAACAGAGCTGGAAAACAGGTTAGTGGGGTGGGGTGGGGAAGGGAATGGGGATTTTGCAGTAAACCTTCCCTGTCATGCCACCAAGTCACACCCATAGAACTGGTAGTAAACAAAAAATTTTTAATTAGTTTTATTGAAAATTTGTTTTTAAAAACATTGAACATGGTGATCTTTTTGACATATATCTCAGTCTTTGCATTGTTATATGAGCAAAATATCAAACAATATAAACATTACATACATATATACAGCTATGTATGGTATTCAATCTTTGTTTTGGGTATTTTTCCACGTCATTATAGTTGTGCTTTTAAAGTTTGTAGCAACGTTTCAGCAGAATCTCATCTGCCATCATCAGGCTTCTGTATTGTGTTCATCTGTGAGTCAGACTTTCAAAGCCGTTTCTGTTTTAATGTTTGGTGCTAGCCTACTGCTGTGCCAGAAATGATTTTTTTCTTCATCCTGATTGGTTGGGAGTCTTGGTCTGTGTTTATTGGTCCTGTAGTTTTCTGTGTTCTGCTTGATTGGTGTTATCTTAATATCTTCTGTCTGTTTTGTAGCCATTTTTTGTCTTGATTGCCTGGCAAACATTGTGTTTCCTGTATTGGAGGCTTTTAGTGCGGCTTGGCTCCGAGTTAAGAGTTTTCTTAACATAATTAAGAAAACAGATATACATATACATACATATACATACATTATACATATATATATATATATATAACATACATATACATACATATACATACATATACATATATATATATATATATATATATTATATTATATATATATAATATATATATAATATATATACATACATACAAATACATACATACATACATTAATATATATATATATATATTATATATATTATATCATATTATATATATATATATAATATATACACATATATTTATATATATACACATATAACATAATACATATATTTGTTTTTTAAGCTCTCGCGGGTACTTAACTTTGTGCTGTTTAACTTCCTTCGGAAGCAAATTTGAAACAGAGGAACTGTGAAGACACACATCACACAGAAAGCCTGATGATGGCAGATGAGATTCTGCTGAAACGTTGCTACAACTTTAATAGAACTACAATGATGTGGGATAATACCGAAGGAAGCTAAACAGCACAAATATACATATACACATAACATATACATATACAATAATCATATACATATACATATACTGACTGAAGTATTGACAGCAATGGGGCTTCCACAAAAACAAAATCACCAGCTTGATCCACAAAAACACACCAAAACATAACAGAGACGCTAGAAGACCCAACAGACTATGGAACAGCTGTCTTGCCCTACATAAGAGGTACTACAGATAAATCAGTAAGATACTACACACAGGCATCACATCAAGACTGCCTTCAAAACAGACAAAATAGTGAGCCAATCCTGAGGAACCCAAAGACAAAATTGACCTGGAAAACCAAGGCATATACGAATTCCCTGTACATCATGCCTGGCCATCATACATTGGACAGACCAATAGAAGAATAAGTACCCGCCTAGATGAACACAAAAATGCCAGTAAAAAAGCTGGAAACACACCTCCTCACTATAGTCCAACACGTGAAAACCACAGGTCACAACATCAACTTCAATGGCACCAAACCCTAGCCACTATAGAAAACCCCAGCCACAGAATCATCAGAGAAGCCATAGAGATTGAAAAAAGACCTGACAGCATGAATAGAAGAGATGATTCCAGCAGACTGTCAATCATTTGGAAGCCTGCACTCTCAAATAGAAAGATCTCCACACCACAAAACAGACAAACACCTGAGCACAGACAGACTCCCTCTGATGCACTCCAACTCAAACACCCCCACACCTGAACAACAGACAGACTCCCTCTGATGCCTCCAACGCAAACACCCCCCACCAGGCACCCAGGTGAAACCAGCTTGCTGATGAAGAGCAGCCGTCACTTTTCACACGAAAGCCAAGCAGCATTGAAAGCCTCCAACCACAAGAACAGAAGTGCTGCCAGCCAATCAAAGCCACAAAAAGCACAGAAGTAAAACCAGAAACACCAAATCAATCAAACTCCAAGTCCAATGAACACAGACCCAGGTTAATAGCCAATCAGAAGAGACCAGCCTCAAATTTGAAACAGAGGAAAGTAGACACACTTCCATTCAGAAGCCTGATATGGCAGATGAGATTCTGCTGAAACGTTGCTACAACTTAACAGACACTACAATGAGCTACAACTTAACAGAACTACAATGACGTGGATAATACCCGAAGGAAGCTAAACAGTCATATATAATATATATATTATATATATATAAGTATATATATATATATATATATATATATATATATAATATATATAATATTGTATTAGCTCGTAATGAATGAATGACATGGCTAAATATATAACATGTTGGTTTTAACTGTTGCGTAGTACATGAATGTTGTATGCTGTTAGACTTCCGGTGATAAACGGGTATTAATCCCATCAGTCTATTGTAGATGCTTTCAAAGCGTTAGTGCAACGTTCAGCAGAATGTCGACTCGCCAATCATCAGGCACTTTCATGTTATGGATGTTTGGGTATCTCACAGTCTTTTGGTACAAAATTCAGAGGTGCTGACCTTATTCTGAGATGGGCTGGGGGTTTTTGAGGGTTACCCCTGGGTTTGGGTCACTGGACTTGGAGTTTGATTGATTGGTGTTTCTAGGTCTTGTCTGTTTGTGTGCTTGATTGGCATGGCAAACTCTGTTCCATGTATTGGATGCTTCAGTGCAGCTTGGCGTCATAGTGAAAAGGACGGTCTGCAATCCCATTAGGAAGAAGTGCAGTTTCACCTGCGTCCTGGTTGGGGTGTTCGGTGTGAGGCATAGAGGAGAGTCTGTTTGTGTCAGATGATTTGCCTGTTGTGTGTGGAGATTCTATTCTATTTGAGAGTCAGGCTTCCCAATGATTGACAGATTGCTGGAATCATCCTTCATTCAATGCTTTCAAAGTCTTTTTTCAATCTCTATTGGCTTCTCGATGATTCTGTGGGCTGGGGTTTTCTATAGTGGCTAGGTTTTTGTGCCTTGAGTTGATGTTGTACCATTTGGTTTTAATGTCGTTATGACTGTAGAGGGAGGTGGTGTCAAGCTTTTTTATACTGCATTATTTGTGTCATAAGGTGGGTACTGGATTTCTATTGGTGCTGTCGCAAGTATGTGGACCGCCTATTCGCATGTTAAATCTAGAGGCGGAAAAATAATCATATATGCCTTGTTTTCCAGGTCAATTTTGTCCTTTGGTTCCTCAGATGG
>BHFT01034704.1:0-13897 GCA_004320025.1 Laticauda laticaudata | reverse complement strand
TGTGTGTGTGTGTTTTCCCTTTTTGCTGCCTTGTAAAAAAAACAGCAACAATGGAAACCAAGAGATGCAATGGCCACTGAATTCTATTAAGGCAGAAGGCAGCCTGAGGGATAGTTTAATATTTTTCTATCTGCTCTATGAATATGATTCATTTTACTCCACTGAACTTCTTTACAACTAATTCCATTTCCAAGGGCTGATCCTAAACTTATCAGGGACCATGGAATGAATATCTGAGAGGATCAAAGGGTTTGGGAGACTCTCAAGGCTGAAACAAGCCCCTCCTCTGCACCCCAAATAAAAATAAGAAAAGACGTATCACTGAAATGAATACTGTATCCCTAGGAGATAATTCAGTGAAAGTTAGCCTGTGCTGGCTGCAGTTAGGAGACCCCAAACAGAAGAAGATGTATGGGTCCTTGTGCTTGCTTGTTTTCTTGCAGATGTTTCATTACCCCAGCTAGGTAACATCAGCATGCTAGAAGTGAAAGCTGGGAGTGGCGAGAAGGAGAAAAGGAGAAGGAAACTGGAGGTCCTTGTGCTCTCTGAGTGGGTTGTTTTTCGTTGCAGACTTTCATTACCCAAACTAGGTAGCTCCTCAGTTCTTAGAGGGGTAATGGGGGGGAGGAACAGGAGGAGAAAGCCACCATGGTCTGGTTGCTCTCCAACTTGGTGCTTTTCTTCAGAAGATTTTCATAACCAAACTAGGGCAGCCATCATCAAGTGTTAAAAAGGAGGAGAAGGAGGAGAAGGATGGGTACTTGATGCTCTTCGAGCTTCGATGGTTTTTCTTGGCAGATGTTTCATTCCGCAAACTAGGTAACATCATCACTACTAGAAGGGGAATTGGAGACTGTTTATGTACAGTAAGCTAACAGGGCAGCCACATGTACATAAACAGGAGCAAACTTCCAATCCCTTTTTCCTAGCACTGATGGTGTACCTATGTTTGGGTAATAAATTTTGCAATAAAACAGCCAAGCTCAGAGAGCACCAAGAACCCCATACGTTCCCCCCCCTCCTTCCTTCTCCTCTTCCTCCTCCTTTCTCCTCCCCTGTCTAAGTTGAGTGATGAAACATTTGCAAGAAAATAACCAAGATCAGAGCACTCAAGACTTCAACATATTCAACCTGAACTTACAAACATTTCTTCTATCAGAGGCTCTCTTTGTTTTATAATCAATATTCAGGCCCACAACTCTGAATCAGCTGCTCAGGAAGATCAGCCTTTATTTTACATTATAACTGCCTATGGAATAATTCCTTCCCCCCCAAACAGGAATCTTTCTCCATGGCCCAAACTTAGTAATGTCAATATTTCTTTCTATGATCAAGACGGGCTTTCTTTTGCTGAACTGCTTGCTGTCGTTATTTTTTTCCCATGCTCAATGTCTAAAGAAAACACAAATATGCAGGGAGGGAGAAAATAAATATATATATTATATGCAAATATATATATATAATATAGTAATATATAATTATATTATATATATTAGTTTTTAAAATTTTCTGGCGGTCGGGTACGTTACATGTGGTGTTGTCCTTTCTTCGGGTGACGTGGGATAATACCCGAAGGTAAGTCTGAAACAGCATATTATTATATATATATGATATATTTATATATATATATATTATATAGTAATTATTATATATGTATGTATAGTTGAATATATATATATATATATATATATATTTATTCTGTATTTTTCTTTTCAATTAGGTTCTAGTTGAAGGAGGCAAATATTGTGCTGATGAAACTGTGGTAATTGCCAGGAATGTCTCCTCCAGAGACTTACATTCTTGCTTAATTGCTGAGGCAATTAGTTTTTCGTCTGAAAAAAAAATTCATTAGGTGATCTGCCTGCATTTGTCTGGGAAGCAAAGAATTCAAGGAAGAGTGGAAGATGAAAAGGTGAAGAGAATTTTTAAAAAAGTCGTTTAAACACAAGCTACCTTGATCTTTATGACCATCTGTAGCTATGGGTGAATTTTGGTTGTAAGTCATGATGGTTGTAAAAATGGCTGACCTTGTGGACTGAACCTGTTTTTAAGACCTCATGGTCGTTAAAGCAATATTGCCGCGAATCATAGAATCCATTCCATTGTCCGAACCATGCAGTCATCGTGGACCAGAAACCTGAAGTAAATGCTGCTTTCCAGTCAAAGATGTCATAAATTGTGGTCTCATGCAGTGGGTGGATTCAAATTTTTTTTACTATCGGTTATTCTGTAGGCATGGCTTGGTGGTGTGCCTTGGTAGCATGGCAGGGGGAAAAATACTGAAAACATCTCCATTCCCCACGCACACCTGCAGGGAAGGTTAACTGGCAAAATCCCATTCCCATCTCCACCCTACTAGCCTGCTTTCCAGCTACCGTTTCCTCCTGTGCAGCAACCAAAGAAGACCCTGCCGATCAGTCTGGGACTCCAAAGAGAGGCAGAGGATACGGGGTTGGCGGCGCCAGTCATAGGTGGGATTGGCCATGGTTCTCTCGCGACTACTACAATCTCACTGCTCTGGTTCTCCAGCCCGACTGCATAACACTCTGGTTCTGTGATGATCACTTCCTATCACTTTTCTTTCTTGCACTGATTAACCTTGTTGCTTGTATCTTTATGATTATATTGTTTTTATTTAGTCTCCTAGTAGCATTTAAACTGCTTATTTGTATCCTAGGACGATCACAAGTTTGTATCTTTATGATCTTGATAGATGTAGTTTTATCACTTATAACTTTTATATAACTGAGAGCTTATGCACCAAAGCAGATTCCTTGTGGGTCCAATCATTACTCGGCCAATAATAATTCTATCTAAGGACGTAGTCATAAGTAGCTTTTTTGGGGCGGTCCATTTTATACCTTGAACTGTCACTAGGGCACTGGTCTGCTTGCAAAACATAATTTCGCTAGAATCCCAGAACTGCTATTACTGGGTGGTCCATTTATGATGGCTCAACTCAATGACCCTTTGAAGTCACCATGCCCTGAACAAGTGGACATTAGAGCAAACATGACCATATTAATATTCCAACTTTAACCTATTCTTATCTGATTTTACGTTATTACCTCCATTACATTTTTTTCATTCTATATTTCCTCATGTATTTTAATCAATCTCTATTTCTTAATATCAATTTTTTAATACATATTCTTGTTCTCATCATATTTGCAAATTTTTACCAATTTATAATACATGTATTAATCCTCCTATTCATTTACTGATATTTTAAGTATTTATCATGTCCATTTTTAATGTTATTTTGCCACCATTTATATTTTTAATATGTCATTAAGTGGCATAATGTTGAGGACTATGTTTATTGTACACACAAGCCCTCAACACCTCAATCACGTCCCTGGATGAGAGCCGTGACGCATTTTTGTAGTTGCTAGGCTACTCTGGAAATATATGAAATAATGAGCAAATGTCCAATGATTTGTAGTCTTCTGTTTCCAACTGCCTCCTCAGGGACTTCCTGGCTAAGACAGTCTGGGATCAGCTGGAAATAAGACTCCTTTTTGAAAAAAAAAAAAAAAAGGAGAGAGAGAAAGATAGGAAATGCAATATTTTTCATACCTGCCTATTTTTATGTAGCCCTGACATTCTTACTCCCCCTACCCCATGTGCAGGCATACAATGAGTTGTAAAGAATACCTTTAAAAAAAAACTACACAGAATAGATGGGATTCAAATAAGGTAGAATCTCGGCCCTTTAAAAGGAAGGAGATAAAGGTGACAATTGAAGAAAAAAAGCCAAGCTAGACATGAGAAAATTCCCTGCCTGAAATTATACTTTAAAGACAGAGATTTATTTCCAAGATTTTGCATTGGGGCGACTATATAATATTGGTGTTATTGTGTGTGTAAGAAAGAGAGAGAGAGAGAAAGAGAGGGGGAGAGGGAGGGAGGGAGAGATGAGGGGGGGAGAGAGAGATGAGAGAGAGAGAAGAAAAATAAACAGAATAATTGAATGGAATTGCTGGTTTTGAGAAGAGGCCATTCTTCCTTGAATTTGCTTTGACAAATTCTCATTTGTATTCTCCTTATTTTTTTTTAATCCACCAAACCCCAGGCTGTTAAAGTTGAATTGAATTTTAAAGAAGTGCAAATTGGAGATAAACCTTAGCCCTGGGTTCAACCTTAAGGGAACCTTTCAAGAGAGGAGAGAAGCACTAACCATGGACCTAGATTAGGGCAGTAAGATAATTGCATTCAGTTCATGCTGGGAATGAAACCTCGCCAGAGATTTCAGAAACCAGGATCAGTTCTTCAAAATTCAACATCCTCCAAATGATACCAAACATTTAAAGATGGGAGGTGGGGGGAGGAAGTAGGTTTCTTAGGGAACCATGTGCTTTCAAATGTGTTATGTTGATGAAGATCATGGATAAAATAAAACATGACATATTGGGACCTGTTTGCCAAGTGTATTATGGAAATGGAAGCAGCCAAAATGAAAACACTGGAACACACCTGCATATTTGAATGGAAATGGAGGGGGGAGGGAAACACAGAAACTTGCACAGAAGTGAGACTTGATAAATCTAGGACAGGGAAAGAAAAAAAGGAGAAGGTAAGAGAAAATAGAATTTATAAGTCTGCCTATTTAGATGGGAAGAATTTCAAACTGTTCTTTGTTTTGGGGTAAGGATCCTGGGTGAGGACTGTGTCCAGAAAAACCAAGATCTCTAAGTCTCCTTGATGTCAAAGTAAACAAACTACTTGGATTTTAATCTACTGCCATCTACATTAGACTTTCCCTGAGCAGAACCATAAATCTAGTCCACATGTTGTACAAACTACAAGGTTGAGGTGAAAAATAGGGGCCCTGCCAAAATAAATAAACCAGCTGGTTTAACCATGACTTGTCAACTGAACCACAAATGGATATGTTTACCGCAAACTATAAACTGGGTTTGCAATGCCTAGCACGAGGTGGACGGAAGATACAGAGCCGTCTCCAAATTATGAAACTAGGCTGGAGAAAGATGTCATGATGAAACAAGTGACATCCAAAGGAACTCCTGAACTGAGATTCTATTGGCTTGGATGTCTATGGAGGTCATGATTGTCCCAAAGGTATTTTACTTTTTGAGACTCTAGAAAGAGTGCAGAGAAGAGCAACCAAGATGATTAGGGGGCTGGAGACTAAAACAGATGAAGAATGGTTGCAGGAACTGGGCCTGGCTAGTCTAGGGAAGAGAAGGACCAGGGGAGACAAGAGAGCAGTTTTCCAATATTTGGGGGCTGCCACAGAGAGGAGGATAGGTCAAGTTATTTTCCAAGGCACCAGAAGGCCAAACAAGAAATAATGGATGGAAATTGGACAAGAAGAGATTCAACCTGGAAATAAGGAGACATTTTCTGACAGCGAGAACAATCAACTCATGTAACAGCTTGTCTTCAGAAATTATGGGTCCTAAGACAAGGACCCAACATCTAACATCAGAAAGGGAAGCCATGCCCCATGTCCAGTTGGGACTGGATTCCTGCAACATACTTTATTTAAATATTGCAGTGAATTAACCCACCTTCTTGATTTCTACTGTATAATGAATTATAAGCTAACCACTAAGACTAGACTATTGGGATGTGGTGGCTCAGTGGCTAAGATGCTGAGCTTGTCGATCAGAAAGGTTGGCAGTTTGGCAGTTGGAGTCCCTAGCGCCATGTAGCGGAGTTAGCTCCTGTTACTTGTTCCCAGCTTCTGCCAACCTAGCAGTTCGAAAACATGTAAAAAATGCAAATAGAAAAATAGGGACCACTTTGGTGGGAAGGTAACAGTGTTCTGTGCACCTTTGGCATTTAGTCATGCTGGCCACATGACCANGTAACAGTGTTCTGTGCACCTTTGGCATTTAGTCATGCTGGCCACATGACCACAGAGATGTCTTCAGACAGCACTGGATCTTCAGCTTTCTAACAGAGATGAGTACCGTCCCCTAGAGCCCAAAACGACTAGCATGTATTATGTGCGAGGGGAACCTTTACCTTTACCTTTAAGACTAGACTTGTACATTTAGTGTATATCTTAGTCTCGTGAAGAAAAGGACCAGGGGAGACATGAAAGCAGTGTTCCAATTTTTGAGGGGCTGCCACAGAGAGGAGTTATTTTCTAAAGCACCCGAAGGCCAGAAAAGGAATAATGGATGGAAACTAAACAAGGAGAGATTCAATCTGGAAATAAGGAGAAATTGTCTGATAGTGAGAACAATTAAGCAATGGGACAGAAGTTGCCTTCAGAAGTTGTGGGAGCTTCATCCCTGGAGGTTTTCAAGAAGAGATTGGACTCCCATCTGTCAGAAATGGTGTAGGGCCTCCTGCATGGGTGGGGGGTTGGACTACAAGGTCGCTTCCAACTCTGATTATCTGTTATTTGTCTTCAGCCATAAAAGCCATGACAACTCATGAATCAAACCAACATCGTGAATACGATGCAGGCAAGCAGAATTGAAAGATGATGATGGTTTTAAAACTGGAGGAAGAAACATCTATATAACCCGTGTTACATTGATGGCACGACTATGACAGCTGAAAATGCAAATGATCTGCAAGGCCCTGGTAATGAAAATTAAGGAGCATAGTGAAAATTTTTTTGACTCTAATTATATTTAATAACATTAGACCATACTAAAGGCAACAGGCACACCAACCAGCTTTGAAATGAGAATGGAGAAAGTAAAATTTTGGATAGCTTCTGCCTGTCAGGATCGACTGTCAATAACGAAGGGGACCAGTGGTCAAGAAATGTGCCACAGGCTAGTAGGGGTAGTCCTCGACTTAGAACAGTTCATTTCATGACCATTTAAAGTTACAGTGGTACTAAAAAAAGTGAGTTATGACCCATGGCAGCATCCCCATGGTCATGGGATGAAAATTCAGGCGCTTGGCAACTGGCATGTACTTATGACGGTTGCAGTGTCCCAGGGTCACATGATCCCCTTTTGCAAACTTTGGTTGTAAAAGGTTGTAAAATGGGGCAAATCATTGTCTCACTTAGCAACAGAAATGTTGAACTCAATTGGAAAAGTCATAAGTTGAGGGCTGAAGATGGCAACTGCAGCCAAGAAATTAAAAGATGCTTGCTCCTGGGGAGGAAAGCTATGGCAGAGACATCACCCTGCCAAAGCAGAGACATCACCCTGCCAACAAAAGTGCATAGAGTCTATATATGGTTTTCCCACATGCCATGCATAGCTGTGAAAGTTGGACCATAAGGAAGGCTGAGTGCCAAAGAACGAAGGTCTTTGAACTCTGGTGCTGGAGAAGATTCCTGCGAGTCCCTTGGCAACAAGGCAATCCAACCGGTCAGTCCTAGAGGAGATCAACCATGACTGCTCTTTAGAAGGCCAGATCCTGAAGATGAAACTCAAAGCCTCATCATGAGAAGGAAGAACTCACTGGAGAAGAACCTAATACTGGGAACGATGGAGGGCAAAAGAAGAAGAAGGGGATGGCAGAGAAGGAGGGGGCTGGAGGGAGTCACTGAAGCAATCAGTGTGAGTTTAAATGGACTCTGGGGGATGATCGAGGACAGGAAGGCCTGGAGAAACGCTGTCCATGGGGTCGTGATGGGTTGGACACAACTTCACAACTAACAAAAACAAGTTGAGGATTACCTATAGAGAATCAGGCATGTTATGGCCCCCAGGTCATATCCAGCACTTTGTCTGTCCCTGTCTGGCCAACATGAGGTCAATTGGAAACCAGAAATCATAAATAAGTAAGCTCAGTCACCCACTGTCGCCTCACTATAAGCATGGCCTTGTGGGCGAACGGACAAAGCACAGCCAGAAATTATTGGTTTGGCCCTCCAGAACAGCTGCAGTTTCTCATGTGATCCTTTGAGAAAATTAATACCCCCCCCCCCCANCCCCCCCCCAGGACTAATATCTGATAAGCTAGTAATGGAGTACTTGCAAAAGAAATAAAGTGAAGTGCTGTGATGTACTGTGATGCAGAGCAGAGCAATCAGGATGATTGGAGACTGGAGGCTAAAACATATGACAAATGGTTGCAGGAACTGAGCATGGCTATTGTGAAGAGAAGGACCAGAGGAGACAGGAGAGCATCTTCCAATATTTGAGGGACTGCCAGAGAGAGGAGGAGGGTCAAGCTATTTTCCAAAGCACCTGAAGGCCAGATGAGGAACAATGGATGGAAACTGAACAAGGAGAGAAATAAAGGGGTATTTTCTGACAGTGATAACAATCAACCAGTAGAACAGAAGTTGCCTTCGGAAGTTGTGGAAGCTTCATCACTGGAGGCTTTCAAGAAGACTGGACTGCCATTTGTCAGAAATGGTATAGGGTCTCCTGCTTGGGCAGGGGGTTGGACTAGATGACCTACAAGGTCTCTTCCAACTATTAGTCTGATGTGCCTACATCAATCAACATTAGAAGTGTGTGGGCAATTATTTCAACGTGGCAGTTTACAGACATGAAAGTTGGGCCTTGAAGATGGATAGAAAGGGTACTGAGAAAGGATATTCAATATTGGTAGAAATAGCCAGGAGAACAGATTGATGGATCCTACAATGAATCAATCCAGCCTTCTCATTTGAGACACAAACAACCCAGCTCAAAATATCGTATTTTGGATACCTGATGCAAAGCCCAAGCTCCCTTGAGAAATCCCAAAAGGCTGGAAAAAGAGGGGAGAAGAGTATCATGGATAGACTCAATTACAGCAGCAATGAATGCATTAAAAAGGTCAGCTTCCGACCAGCACAGAGAAGGTAGGTCCATCTAAGGCGGTCAATGAGAGTTGATACTACATTGATAGCCCTAATCTATCAACGCTGTGCAAGCGAAAGATCTATAACCAATTTGGTGAGCTTTTGTATCAAGCAAACCTGTAAGACTTACAAAAGCTTTTCACAATAATCAACCCTACAAACCACACAGAGAGATACATATATCACCTTAATTGCACAGCGCATGGACAGATTTCATCATAGTTGCATCTGGATAACTGTGAGCATCTTAGACCAAGCTAAAGCCAGGCTAGAGAATGCTCAGAAGCTCAGGCAAAACAGTCATCAACAGGCACATATAGATAAACAATATTTACATACCATTCAAGAGAGACAATCATAAATATACAAAGGAAGCAACAAAAAAAAAGCCCGCCAAAACATCTCCTTGCCAACAAATAATACCCAGATAAAAGAGATTAATGCCAGGATTAGAATAGAATAGAATAGAATAGAATAGAATAATAACTTTATTGTCACTTTGAATACACACTAATTGGCATACATTAAAATGAAATTTCATTGCATACAGCTCTCAAAGGCTCACCACCTCTAATATATACTACATAATGTAACAGAAGATATCAATAAATAAATACAGAGTCTAGTTTGGATGGATACATGTCCATGGTGAGAAAAATGAATCTTGCAAGTTTGCCAGATGGATTGCCTCGGGAACAAAGCTGTTACAGAATTGGGTAGTCTTGCTAAAAACAGAAACAAGCCACAAAGTGGGTGTGTGGGCTCTCTAACAATGCTCTGAGCTCTAAGCATATAGTGCTTATAAGCAGCATCCTGAATGGAGTGAGCTTCCTATGATCTTCTTGGCTGTCCTCACCACTCTCTGTAGGGAGTTTCTATCTGAAGCATTGCTGCCACCAAACCAGATGGTGATATAGTTTGTTAAGACAGTCTTAATCGTACAGCTGTAAAAAGTGACCAGGACAGAAGGAGAAAGATATGCTCTCCTCATCCGACGTAGGAAATGCAGATGCATTAACATCCATTTCAACATCCGTTTATTGTTAACGGATTATCAATAAACTAACGATTAAGCTTGTAATCAATATCCCAATCAAGAAAATGCCAACTCAAACAAAGAGTTAAATTAATAAGCAGCCTTATGAAGGAACTACCAAGAACATTCCCACCAACACTGATGGGTCAAGCCACTGGTATATAAAAAGAGAGCAAAACCCAACTCCCTTCTAGCGTTGATGATGTTATCTAGTTGGGTCATGAAACATCTGCAAGAAAACAACCAAGTTCAGAGAGCACCAAGGACCCAAAAAGAACAACAGTTTGTTATTTTGGATTTTGGAAAACCTTGTTGGGAAATCTTCTAGTAGAACATGGCTTTGGCATTTGCTTCCTGACCTAGTGTACCTTGAAAACCAGGTGGAGATCTTTCTTGGGACTTTTTGAGAAGCAGCACCCAGCATTAATAGTAGAATATTCCTAATAATGATCCACTCAAGGTTCAGCCTTGAGCTACAAACACTCTCTTCTAAAAGATGAAGGTCCCCCTCACACATACGTGCTAGTAGTTTCTGGTTCTAGGAGGCAGTGCTCATCTCTGTTACAAAGCCGAAGAGCCAGCGCTGTCCGAAGACGTCTCCGTGGTCATGTGGCTGGCATGACTAAATGTCAAAGGCGCATGGAATGCTATACCCTTCCCACCAAAGGGGTCCCTAATTTTCTACTTGCATTTTTTACGTGCTTTCGAACTGCTAGGTTGGCAGAAGCTGGGACAAGGAACAGGAGCTCACTCCTTTATGCAGCGCTAGGGATTCGAACCACCGAACTGCCGACCTTTCCGATCGACAAACTCAGCACTCTCTTCTATTGATACACAAATCAAGCAATTCAACCGAGTAATAACTACAAGCAACTACAAAATCCCACACCCACCTTAGATGCATACATCATCAGTTTAATTAACCTGTTTCAACGAGCTACAGAAACTTAGCCTGCTGATCACAACTAGTACCCAAGGTAAGCAATTAGAAGAGAGACCATTCGGGTGAAGGCTACCAATGCATGCTGAATTTACTGTAGGAGTTGACACAATCTCTTTGTCCACTCGGTGAGTTCACCATTTTAACTCCCCTCGTTTCTGAACTGACCCCCAAGACCCCCACCCCAGTGAAGGTTTTCTCTCATTTCTGCTTGAAATCATGAACAGCAACTATTCAGGAAAGAACCCTCACCTGATGTTGCCCCAAAGATGGCCTGAAGTATTTTGTTTTGCCTTGACATTTCATTCAGCCCACCTGTCATTTTCCATAGCATTGAACAAACAACAAAGATGACAGGGGTGACCAAGGAGGCTGGTTTCCCAGTATTAAGGTGATAAGTAGGGAAGCAGCAAACTATAGCTTGTCAAGCAAAATATTCATGACTTCATCAGTAAAAAAATTGAAATGTTTTTGTCTCCCTGTACCCCTCTTCCCCAAATTGCTTGTCCATGCTCATTTCTTGTGACAAGGTCTATCAAAGCGACACCTTCTCCGTAGTCGTCGCAAAGCTCCATTTTCAAGGATGAGCCAACAGATTCCATCAAAACATCAGTTTAAACGTTGCATCGTTTCCTGCCCAGGTTTTGCAGTTGCATCCAATGACCCACCAGTCACCTCTAGCCAGCTGAGGAACCTCAACATGGAATGGCTTGGCTGGGCTTCACCCCATTCAAATGGGACATGAAAGCCACCTGCTCAATCAGGGTCTTGGCCAATGGAGAGACAGAGAAATGGTTTTCTGCTCAGATGTTTGAATGTTGGAAGATTGAGGGAAAATTGAGAAGAGGTGACGCTCTTCAAGGAGGTCAAACAGTATCCTAAAGAAGTCTTCATCTCACGTCTATGGAGATTCTCAATAATCCAGGTCATGGTTCTCCCAAAAGTCACTCTTCAAAAAGCAACTGGACTTTCTTGGGTTTTTCTCTTTTGAAAATGTTTTGCTTCTCATCCAAGAAACTTCTTCAGTTCTGGAGAAGCGAAATATTTTCAAGGGGGAGAAAAAAAAAACCCCAAGAAAGTCTACTTGCCTCTTGAAAACAACCTTTGGGATAAGTCTTCATTTCAGGTCCTCCAAAAGAGACCTTTGAGGTTGAGGATTTGATGCAGCATCTTAATCATTCCCAGCACTGCACTATCTCTGCTGCTACCTGCTTTCCTAGAGTTTCAGGATACAGGACATCCAGTGATGGTTTTAAATTAAAGGTAGTTTCTAATTGAAAGTTGAGAGGGGAAACTCTCACCTGGATGTATAGCTCCACAGTGAAGAGGGAGTAAATGCATTTTCTGCTGGATTTGGTCTAGATTCTTACATCATACTGGCAGTTGGCCCTGATGGCCTAAAAGTCTTTTTCCCCCCAACTCAATAAATTAAAGATTTTGGGAAGCAGAAGAAGGGGATGGGTGTGTGCAATTGTTGTGGATGAACAACAGAGTAACAGAGTTGGAAGGGAGCTTAGAGGTCTTCTAGTCCAACTCCTGCTCAGGCAGGAAACCTGATACCATTGCAGACAAATGGATGTTCAATCTCTTTTTAAAAACCTCCAGTGATGAAGCACCCACAATTTCTAGAGGCAAGCTGTTCTACTGGTTAATTGTCCTCACTGTTAGGAAGTTTCTCCTGAGTTCTAGGTTGCTTCTCTCCTTGATTAGTTTCCATCCATTGCTTCTTGTCCTTCCCTCAGATGCTTTGGAGAATAGCTTGACCCCTTCTTCTTTGTGGGAGCCCTCAAACATTGGAACACTGCAATTATGTCACCCCTAGCCTTCTTGTCATTAAACTAGACATACCCAATTCCCACAAACGTTCTCCTTATGTTTTAGCCTCCTGTCCCCTAATCATCTTTGTTGCTCTTCTCTGCACTCTCTAGAAACAGTGTCATTGGGTAAACACAAAGAATAAATCCTCAAAGGTTTTTTGTTTGTTTGTTTGCTCATTTAGCTCAGTCTCTTTTGGCTTTGGCTTTTTCACTTAAAAGAAAAGATCCCAGATCCTCTGCCCTCAGCGGGCCATTTAATCAAGTGGTGTGGTGTTGACTCGGGAAAGCTCAGTCCTACCTCTTCTGAAGCTCTAAATTATTTTGGGTCTCTGCTATTTTGGGTCTCTGCACTATGGACAAAATGGGAAATCCTGATTTTGGGGTGGGGCAGTGATGGGATTCAAACTTTTTTACTACTGGTTCTGTGGGCGTGGCTTGGTGGGCATGGCAGGGGAAGGATACTGCAAAATCCCCCTTCCCTCCCCACCCCACTAACCTGCTTTCCAGCTCCATTCTGCTGTGCAGGGCAACCAAAGAAGACCCAGCCGATCACTGGGACTCAATGGGAGACAGAGAAGAGATGGAGTTGGCAGGGCCACTCAGAGGTGGGATTGGTCGGTTCTCCGAACTACTCAAAATTTCCGCTACCGGTTCTCTAGAACCGGTCAGAATCAGATGAATACCATCTCTGGGTGGAGGGATAATTATTGTGTCTTTGTAGTGCAAAAGAAGCATTTTTCTACCAGTAAAAGCACAGCTTTCTACAATGCATACTGAATGAAGTTAATTATAATTACAGACTGGAGCAAAATGAAAAACAACGTTTCCTGCACCAAGCATCAAACATGGTTTAAGTGTCTGTCTGTAGTCTTGCAACTCCTCTCTCCTACAACATAGTAAATTGAAATCTATTTCTCCCAACAGGACAGGACACCTTTTACAATATGTTATTTTTGTAGCCATCGGCAATTTTCCTTGTCCTACTCCCCATTAAATTGCCTCTGTGGGCAGGAGGGGGGAAAGTGAAGCATTGCAAGAGAAAATGATTCGAGAGCCCCCTACTCATTAAAACACTCACAAACTATATTAGCGGTGATCTACAACACAGGACCAGGTTTATGAAACATTTTAATGAACACCAAGAAACCAGATAATAGTTACTGTAGTTTAATTTATGTGGGGTGAGTTGCCAGAAGTTGGAAGTGCATGGGGAGGAGGATTTTGGGAATGACAATGTTCCAGAGAGTCCCAGAAAAAACATGTTGCAACAGAATAAAATAGAATAGGATAGAATAGAATAGAATAGAATAGAATAGAATAGAATAGAATAGAATTCTTTATTGGCCAAGTGTGACTGGATACAC
>BHFT01034701.1:0-32975 GCA_004320025.1 Laticauda laticaudata | reverse complement strand
TTTGTGCACAGAAAAATAAATCCTAAGCCTTTTTAAAATTCATATTGTACATAAATATGTAGTGCTATAGCCACAAGTCCAACTAATAACAGCAAGTGGAGCAACAATAAAATTAGTATTTACAAAAGATGCATATATACACACATTTTCCCCATTAATTGAAGCTTGAAATCACGCTCCTTTGGAAATGCATGCAATCTTGAAATATTAAATATTTATTAAGGGGGAATAGTCAATACCATTTTTAAAAATACTATACCTAGAATTGCTTTGGGGGCAAATGCAATACTAATAACTTCTTACACAGAATGAACTCCAGTTCATGTAGAAGGAAAAGATATTGTAGCCTAAATCCTCTTGAGAAATATTCAGTGATGGAGAGCAACTACTCACTTTTCTTGGCCCCTCAAGGGTTCTGTCTAAGCATCTTTTGACTCAGTTACTGTGCTGAAACCCATATATTGCCTCTTCTGAAAATTAAATTACCTCAGTTTTGTTGTACCAAAAGTGTAAATACCTACTTTCTGTAGTTCCCTTTTGTGTGGTAACTGCTTCCTCAACGAATGCCTTTCACATGCGAAGAGGAATTCAAGGAGATAACACTAGCAACAAAGCTTCCAATCATAAAGTGTTATGTCACCCAGGTTACTCCTTAATTAAGTTTAGTGTGTATTGCAGACATTTTTTTAAAAAAAATATGGCCTCACCATTGATAAGCATGAAAAATGAGATTTTGATCATAAAATAATGGTGCATTGTTTTTTAAAATGGAAGGAGGAATGAAATCATAACTGCTGGAGTTCATACTATCATTACAACTTTGTAGGAAAACTTTTTCTGCTACAAAAAGCAAAATAATGCTACAGAATGGTAACTATTTCAACAATTCAACCTTCTAATTTCCCGAAGTTATTTTATTGAAATTAACTTGCTTCCATCCTTAAAAAAGCTGTATATACACTGTAATAACATGCATTGTGATTTTCTTTCAAATGCTTTTTCAGTCACTGTGACATAGTCCCTTCCCACTTTTTTTCTTTTTAAATAGATTTCCTGTTCAGATGGCCCTTCTTAAAGCTTGATTCTTTTTTAAGGTGAAACCTTTAATTCTTACTGCAACACCATTTAATGCTTTGGAAAGAAGAAAAGGAGACTGTTTTGGCTGATCGCCAAGCTGCAATGGATTGCCAGTATACTTTGTAGTCCCAGAAAAATATGTGGTGATAAGTAAAGAAAGACTTACAATCCCACCCTTCAAATGTCTGCTAAGGTCACTTCACAATGAGACCCACTGAGGTCAAAGAGCATCCAGAGAATGGTAAACATGCTGAAAGGACATGACAGAAAATTACTTTTTATTCTTTTGGCACATTTTGAGCTACAAGCATTGACCATGCTCCAAAATACCATTATGTCTTTTCTGGGTGTTTCAGAAATTGAGATTTAATAATCAAAGTGTAAGAAACAAAAAAAAAGAAAAGTGAGGAATTTAGTTTTGCAAGAAATGTATTATGTGAAAACTATTTATTTATTTTTATTTTATTTATTTGATTTGTCAAATTGCTTACAAGGTAATAGGTATAAGTATAAACATGAGTAAGAATACAGGAAATAGGTATAAATAAATGGGGACAATAGGACAGGGATGGTGGGCACAATGGTGCACTTATGCACTCTCCTTACAGACCTCTTAGGAATGGGGTGAGGTCAATAGTGGATAGTTTGAGGTTAAAGGACTGGGGATTTGAGGATGTAACAACAGAGCCAGGTAGTGCATTCCAGGCATTGACCACTCTGTTGCTGAAGTCTTTCTGCAATCGAGTTTGAAGCAGTTTACATTGAGTTTGTATCTGTTGTGTGCTCTTGTATTGTTGTGGTTGAAGCTGAAGTAGTCATTGACTGGTAGGACATTGTAGCAGATAATTTTGTGTACTACGCTTAAGTCTAACAGTAGGCTGCGTAGTTCAAGGTTGTCCAAGCCCAAACTCTCAAGCCTGGTGATATAGGGTATTCTGTTGTGAGCAGAGGAGTGTAGTACTCTTCTTGTGAAATACTTCTGGACTCGATTGATTGTATTAATGTCCAATATGCAGTGTGGATTCCAGACTGATGAGCTGTATTCGAGTATTGGTCTGGCAAAAGTTTTGTATGCTCTAGTTAGCAATTCGATATTTCCGGAGAAGAAGCTTTGTAAGATTAGATTTACAACTCTTAATGCCTTTTTGGCAATGCTGTTACAATGACCTCTGGCACTTAGGTCATTTGATATGAGTACTCCAAGGTCCTTGACAGAGTGAAGATCATCAACAAGGTCATATCCACCGAGTTTGTATTTAGTTTACTGATTTTTTTTTATCAATGTGTAGGACAGAGCATTTGTTGGTCGAGATTTGGAGTTACCAGATGTTTGACCATTCTGACACATAATCAAGGTCGCTTTGAAGGATAGAATTGTCGGTGGTGTTGAATAGTTTTACATCATCTGCAAAGATTTTATGTCATCTGTAAAATTAGTAAAATTAGTACTATAATCGGCCATTACAAATTATTTTGAACTCTTAATTAACCAGAGTTGCAAGAGGCATCAATTTGTGGGGGTATACTTTAAATAGTGCAATTTTTTCATAATGGAATAATTCTAATTATTATTCTTTAACAAATGTCCATCACTGATAAAACTATGAAATGGAACTCAGGTATCTTCAAACAAATGCCAGAGCAATTTAGAATGCTAAAATGCTCTGTAATTTAGCAAACCTAGTTTTTTAAAAAATAATATAATAGAAATTGCACTTAGACTTATGTACTGCTTCATAGTGCTTTACAGCTCTCTTTAAACAATTTACAGAGTCAGCATCTTGCCCCCAAAATCTGGGTCCTCATTTTATTGACCTCAGAAGGATGGAAGGTTAAGTCAACATTAAGCCCCAGCAGGATTGAACTCCTAACATTCTATCCACTATTTAATACTTAATAATACTTTTGAAATAATTTCTAGACTCATCATCCCATCTTCTACTTTCTGGAATATTTGATGGAGCTTCAAAAAAAAACATGGATTAAACACAGAGCAGTGGGAATATACTGGGCTTCTGATTAATGCATTTTTATCAGTTTAAACCTAATTGTTATAGCAGTTTCTCATAAACTGCAGAATACCACGTTAGTCCTACAGTGTAAAAACATCATTCTCATTTTGTTCTTAGGCCACGCTGTGCGAGTGCTGATGTATTATTCAGATTTGGCTGAGTTATGTTTTGATTTGACAAGGATCATGGCTCATCGAAGTCCTGCAGATACCTTATCAAGGGACCAGAAAAATATCCTCTTTATTTCTATAATGATTCAAGAGCTTATAAAGGGAGACTGTAGCTAGATGTCCTATGAAGATGCCAGTTAACTTTAGAGTGTGCCAGCTAAATGTGTTCATATTTATGCAAAGGAATTGGCAGAGCCTACCATTCTGTTCAGGGTCTCAGGAGGTAGTATATCGCACACAGCTTGGTTCATACAGTGCAGTTAGTGCCATGAGCTGTGTATGTGTGATCATCCAGAGTACTGCAAATGGATGGATATTTAAGATCCTGCATAGCAGCTGCTTAGGCTAGTAGTATCTTTTGGTTCATCTCTCTCTCTCTCTCTCCTTTCATCCAAAAATGAAGGCAATCAAAGGGACAAAAAAACTCTTTTCAGTGTTGCTGTTTTTCTTTTAAAAAAAAATATGGTCGTGCAAACTACTGATAGCAGCAGACCAGATGTTCTGGAGCTCTCAGAATATGGTGAGATACATCAGACTAAGGGAATAACAAATAAGTGTGTTTGTGGGCAGTTACTAGCCACTTGTGCTCACATTTCTTTGTGCTCCATATGGTGTGTCCATATGATCCTTATACAATGTAAGTCACACTCCATTTTCACTGTGGATATAATTAGCTTTGGAGTCTGAATGACCTTATATAACTGTACTTTTAATCTACATAGAGAAACTGCTTTGATTAAGGAAAAGGACCCTACACTAATGACATCTGGGAACCTCAGTTTAAGTTTGGAACATGAACAGGTAACCAGGGCATCACTTGATTTTGGTGAACTATAGTTCTCAGCATCTCAACCATACATGGACAGCAACTCAAGTGCTACTGTTTTCCTAAGACTGGATTAAGCATGATATAACCTGGAGCTCTTTAGAAGAGTTGCCACTCTTGACTAACATTGATTTATTTATGAAATTTCTATACTGGCTCAATCCAATGGTGCTCTAGGTAGCTTACAATGCTCACTTACATAAGGTGAGACTAGAATTTACTATCTCCTGGTTTCTAACCTAGTGTCTTAATCACTAGACTAAACTGGCTCCAGTGTCTGATTGATGAAACCTTACCCTTAAATGATGAATGATCTCTCTCAGTACCTTAAACAGAATGGGGGGGAGGGCTGAGCCAGGTAGCACCTGTGGTAAATCATCTGCGAGCCTGATCTCTCCCCACTTGGCAACATTAGATGAACTTGCCCACATAGTAGGAGCAGAATTACTGTACATTCCCAATTCTTACAAGCAGCCTGATGGATATGTGAGCAGAATCGAAGTCATGTTGGATGGCCCACTGAAATAAATAAGGAAGTGTCTCAAACTCAGTAGCTCTGCTAAATAAGGAAGTGTTCCAGTTTGTGCACAAGAGAGAAAAAACAGGATGACGTTAGAACAATGGGGAATTGTAATAAAGTACTGACGTGTCAGAAACTGTGTAACTGCTTTTGCTAGATAGGGAAACGCATAAACCTCCAAAATGTATATGTGTCAGTTTGAAAACAGGAAGAATGTGAGCCAAGCTCTCGTATGAGGGGGCGGACAGTTAGGGTATAAAAGTGCTGCCTGAATTTTGCTCTGGGTTCCTTCAATGCCTGAGGGGACCCACTTTTGCAAACGCGTATTAAAACCTTGTTTTTGTTGGATCAACGAATCTTTTGGTGGTCTTTTCATCAGTGCCACCTCACAGATATATGCATGACAATATCAAAAGTTGCTGAGAAATCCAACATAAATGGTCATTTGTGCTCCCTCCATTTCAACACAAAACACTCACAAGAGTAATAGTGCAATTTCTGTCTCATGTCCAAGGCTGAATCTGGACTGCCACAGGTTTGGTTAATCTGTATCCTCCATGGTCATCTGCATATATAGCTCACCATATTTGTCACAACCTCCTCCAAAATGTTGGATGTAGGAAGCTGTTCATATATTCTGGATGCAGGGTGGGCTTCTTGATTAATGCTGGAGGAGAGGATCAGGGTAAATTGTGTTGTTTTAAAAGTGTAAGAAATTCTGCAGTATATTTTTCTAGCTTTGATACAACCTTATTAAGGATTCTTACTGGCACCTTTAACAAAATGTTAAAGAAAGGCACACACTTGCCTGTGATGGACTTTTTTAAAGTTTGGGGAAAGAAACTATTCTGTATGATTTATCATTAATTTTCCATTGCAGAAGAACTTTCAAAAGTACTCCAAATTAAAATAGATTATTTTGCTCCAATATAGTGAAAAAGCCCTTCTTTGTTCTGCATATTGGTCTTTCAGGAAGGATGGAGTCATTAAATCAAAGTTTTAAGTCACTAGTTCCATAACTCACTTTTCGTATGAACATAAGACCCAAAAAGCTCTATTTGGGGCTAATTTTAAAGGTCAAAAGCTAATTGTTGCTAGCAATTAATGCAAGACTGGATTTCTCCCCTTTCCTCCTGTCATATACACTTTAATTATTCCCTAAGACTGGAGCAACCATATATCCTACTTGTCCAGCAGGAATTTATGGATGTCTCTGAATGTTTTGATTCAGCACTTCTTTGCTTCTTTGAGCAAATAAGAGAGTACTTTTCAAAAAGCAAAAAATAGACTCTCATCAATGCACTGTGAAGACTTCCCTTCATACTCTGCCAAACTGCAAGCTATTTCGGCAATCATTTGGCTAGATGACAGTCATGGGAAGAAAGTATAGAATCCATTCTATAAGCTAGCTTTTCAAAGAATGGTTTAATGCATCTACTAGACATATATCTTGTTTAATTATTGCATAAATAAGACTATATTTGGATTAGGGATTATACACATACACACACACACACATGTAATTACAACAGTAAAAGCTAATACAATTTGAAAAAATAGAACGAAAAAAGGAAAAAAGAAAAATAGAAAAGAAAAATAAGAATATGGTAAGAAAAACAAAGGAAATATTTAAAACAAGTGACTTCTCTTTTCACCACATGTATAAACATGTTAGTAACATATCACCTTCTGTAGGAAGTTAACACCCCTTTCCTAGACAAATGAAATACCCTAGGAAATATTAAAAAGGCAGAATATTTCCCCTAAAAAGAGTAGAAACTTAGAAGCAGAAGCTCTCCCCCACCTTTGCTAATGGACCATTACTCTGGCCTAGGCCAGTCTATTTTACATAACAAAGATCTACTCCAGGTAGAGTTATAATAGGAATTGCCCAAAGCCCTTTAAATCCACTATTCCACCATCCAGCAAGGTTCAAGTCTGGGACTCAGGGCAGCCTACAGAGTTGCCCCTGCACAGCCCCATGGGAGTCTGACAACCAATCAGAATAGAAGCTCAAATTCAAATCCCAACAAAGGGTATAAAACCCAGATATTCCGCATATCATCCCTTTCAGAGGTGTTATTCAGCAGGTTCTGACCAGTTCTGGAGAACCAGTAGCGGAAATTTTGGGTAGTTCAGAGGACTGGCAAATACCAGTCTGACATACTCTGACTGGAGATTTTACAGTATCCTTCTCCTGCCAGGCCTACCAAGCCATGCCCACAGAACTGGTAGTAAAAAAAAAAATGAATCCCACCACTGATCCCTTTCCTTCTTTTCTTCACCCAACATCTTGAAGCATATGATCATCCTTTTCACTTTGGAGCTCCAAGCCATGTGGTCCTATCCACCATTAAATCATCTTTCCAAACAGCTTCCATGTTTCCAGTGTCTTTTTCCCCACTTGGAACTGAACTCAGAAGGATAATTTTTCTAACACTTCTTTTAAAATAGAAAAAAATGATGTTCTCTTTCCACATCCCATCTCTTTTTTATAAACAAATCCATAAAGCTTTATCAATTACCAAAGATAACAAATATATCTGTTTTAAGCATGATCAGATAAATTAATTTTCTATTCCTTCCTTTTATTTATAAGAATCCTAATCTTTAATCCCTTCAAATAACGTCACAAAACTTGATTTCTTTTCATTTTTTATTAAAGTTTTCTTCAAAACTTTAATAATCCTCTTTCATAATCCAAATACATGATAACTATCAGATCACTCTCCTGATTTGTTTTTTGTATATCCATTTTAATTTTGGGAACAACAACTGATTTCTTTTATCTTTTATTCTTATATCCAGTGAACATCTTTTTCCATATCGTTCTTCTAGTCTATCATTTTTAAATCCAGTTTCTAATTAGTCTTAATCTTGTCAGATATAATTTGTTCCTCTTCCATAAAATTTTTTAAATACAGTTTAATTATAGAGGCAGAGACTATTAAAACTAACTTCTAGGTCCATTGTTCAAAAATATTCTTCAATATGTTCAGTTTAAAATATTTGGGATCATTCTCTAATTGTAAGTTGACTTTGAAAATTCTTCTTCTTTAATTATAATCTTTAGTTTAGTTTCATCTAGTGTTCATCAATTTTTAAAATCTTAAGGTGTTTTTTTAATCAAAACAAAAACATTTTCCTATGGAAGGATTTATATTAATTCCAAAATATTATTTCAAATTTATCTGGATTCTTAACTATTTGTAACTTTTTGTTCAGTTTTGTAGTTTTAATTGCTTTTTTGCTGTTTATTTCTATTTTTCAAAATTTTTAAACTTATATTTAAAACTTTTTTTTTCATCCAGTGCTCAACATCTGATTGATACAAACGTTCCTAATAATTGAAAAGCAGTTAATAAGCAATTTCTAAAAGAAATGTAAAAAGGAAGTATGCAAACTCAGAGTCCTTTCAAAAGGCGCTGGTTGCAGTTTCAGTAATTGGATTATTCCATCATCTCCCAAAATTGTAAACTTGCCAGAGACCACAGGCCTGTAATCTCCTTGTGAAGAGCGACTGCCTGGAGTACTTGTGGGTGATCTCAAGTTCTTTCCTTGTCCAAAGAGTCTATTTGCTGATTCTTCATTCTGCTGCAATTGTCAGCTCTGCTTTTCATGCAGCACTCTTCAGTCCTCCATTTCTTCTCCAGAAAATTAACTTACCAAAGACCATATGATTTTCCTCTGAATAAATACTGTGTAGGACTGATCTGCAAAGCACAAAAGGAGGTAGAAGCAATAGCAATTTGATCTAGGTATTTTTTTCCTTTTCTTTAAAAGGCATTATTTTGACAGTGCATTATTTCAATTACTGCTACAGATTCAAGACTCAAAACTGAATGTCTGTTTTTATAAAAGTCACTTAAATCCAGCTTTGAATTACTAATATTCACTGAATGACAGTATTTCATCCTTATTAGGATGGTTCAGAGGAACCATCTGGAGAAAGCATCAGGTTTTCTGTGGAATTGATTAGACTGGTGTTCTTCTAACTGGGAGGATCTTTCCCCCTAACTTCCAACTGGAGATCAGTTTATTCCTTCATCTTATTTACTGATGGACCTTTTTATAGTAGTTTGTGAGATTCTGAATATAATTGTGGTTCCTGAGAAATGTCAGTGCACTGTGTAAAAACTCCAGTGTCCTTTGGTGCCATCAGTAATGGAGACATATACATTTAGAAATGGGCCTGTCATTCATGGTAACAATATTTTTCCCTACCCTTTCTTTATTTATTTGATTTGTCAATCACTTACAAGATAATAGGTATAAGTATAAACATAGTTATGAATACATGAAATGGATACANTATAAGTATAAACATAGTTATGAATACATGAAATGGATACATATAAGAAAAATAAAAAGAATCAATAGGACAGGGACGGAAGGCATGATAGTGTGCTTATGCATGCCCCCTACAGACCTCTTAGAAAAGGGGTGAGGTCAATAGTGGACAGTCTGAGGTTAAAGTTTTTGGGGTTTGGGGAAGAAACCACAGAGTCAGGTAGAGTATTCTAGACATTGACCACTTTGTTGCTGAAGTCGTATTTCCTGCAATCAAGTTTGGTGCGGTTAACCTGTCAGATTTAGGATATGCTTCAAAATAAATGGACTCTAAACATGGCATGATGAGTCTGCTCTGTTTTATACCTTGAAGGAAATCTAGACATTCATTAACAATTAACAATTGTGGGTGCAGATGAAAGAAGCTTGCACCTAGACCCAGAGACCAGGCACCAACAGAACATCGAAGCAAAATTGTATGGGTGCATAGTCTGAATACTGCTGCAACCTCTACTGTCAGCTCAAATGTTGTCTATGTTGGTATGCTGAAAGCCAAGTAGGTTTCCCCACCCTGCCTGCATCCCCCACAGTGCTTTCACTGCTGATTAGCCATTATCTTTGGCACCACGATGCAGACAAGAAAGATTTGGTTTGTCCCTAGGAAGAAGTGGCCAGGAGAGAGAAGTTATTATATCTGGAGATGAAAAACAGTTATCTTCGGTATGAGCCATATTGGAGTTATTGTTTCAAGCCTGTGCCAAACTGGTATCTCTGAAATTCTCTTGGAGCCAATTTTAGATGGAAGTTTCCCAGAGTGCTCAGTTTTGCTTTTAGATATGAGGATATTTCTCTTAAAACTGATGTTCTTTCTGAGATTGTGAGGATAGGGTGAGCAGCATTTAAATGCAAGGATGTTTTCTGGTTACTGTTATTTTTTTAGAACTGACTAGATGACACATGTTGAAATCCAGTTTTGATATAATTTGCTTGAGTGTGCATCTTACTTTACTTCGGGGCATTAGCATGCTCTTGACAGAAACCAAGTATTTGTGACAAGTGGTTTCTCAGATAGATGTGTACATTTATGTGGAAATATAAGGTCAAGTGGGGATAGGCATAGTGCTTTGTAAATTTGCAACAAACAAGCCACCAAGTTGTGGTTGTTTTCTGAAAGAGGCAGTAGAAGGCGAGAAGCTTTATATAGTCTCAGATCTTTAAAACAGTGTTAAATTGAATTCTATGAGAAAAAATAGTGTCAGCCAACATTTATGGATGGTTTCGGTTTACATAATTTATTCTGTAGGTGACCAGAAGTTAGTAAGATTGGCATCAAGCTTCTCGTTTTCTTGCTGATAACTGGAAATCCCACTTAGTTATTTCCTGGCTGCTGAAAGTTTTTAATAAGGCATGAGCTGTATACCTTCAAGTCCCTTCTGTGTAGTCATGGAGACAAAAAAAATCCTAAATTAAAGGGAACCCTTCCCCCACAAAGTCTAGAATTTTCATCTTGTTGATCTTTGATGCTCAATACCATATATGGCAAGATTTTGAACAGAAAAGTTCACCTTACCTAAAGTACAGGGATGGGATCCAACTGGTATAACTACTGGTTCTGTTACTCTGCATCGTGCATGCATATGCGAGTTGCATGAGTCGTACAAGTGCAATTTACAACCTGCTGAGCTGCCCAGACAGCTGAGCAGTGCTGTGTGTGAGTGCACAGCAGTTTGAAAAGCCCTTTTTTCCTGCTTTTTCAACCGCAGCTGTGTCACGCAAAACAGCTGCAATTGAAAAAGCAGGAAATAAAGGACAGGTAAGAGCCCGGGCAGGCAGGTGGCCCAAAACAGCAGCAGACACAGAACCAGTTCTGTGTCTGCTGCTCTTCAGTGCTACTGGTTCTGTAGAGCTGAACAGAACCAGTAGAATCCCACCCCTGCTAAAGTATTTTTTTATTTTAAAAGATTGTGGCAAATTAGCAGAAAGAATAAAACTCCATTTGCTTCTCCAAATGCAGCATGTGGGATTAGTTTACCATAATCTCCAACTAGGCAGAGATAAGTAGTAACTTACATATTTTATATAATCCTGAGCAGGGCAAAAACAGCTGCTGTTTTATCCTGCTCAGGGGTAAAATCCATTCTCTTTTTAAATCAAAGCACTTAGGTTAAAAAAAGGAAATATTTGAATTTGTTCTCATTATCTTTATACCTACATTGGTCGTGTGTGTGTCTGTGTGTGTGCACTTTCAAGTCCAAGTTGATTCTTGATGAATAACTTAGACAAGTACCTGGGTTACTTTTGGCAAGATTTCATAAATGGTTTGCCATTGCTTCCTTCCTAGAGCTGAATAAGAGGGTCTGCCCCAAGGTCACGCAACTGATTTTGTGCATAAGTAGGAAGTAGAACTCACAGTCTCTTGGTTTCTAGCCCAATGCCTTTATCAAACTTATGCCAAACTTTTTCTCACATGCTTCATACACTTCAGGTGTTGCAGACTGTGCATTCCCCACTAAAGAAGCCATCACTGAAAGGATGATGAGCTGCGCTATTACAAAATGAAGATGAGTAAGAGTAAGAAAAAAAATTCTCCATTTTCAACTTGTTTCATTTGGCACATTAGCAACTGGAAAATGACCCCTGAAAGCTCAAACCATTCTTTCCATCTGGCTAAATAACTGTGGGAACCCTGGATCACTTCATTGGGCCATGTGTGACACTGTCTCTTCAATTAATCTTGGTTTTTTTACATCTGATTTGTTATCCAGCTCTCAGTTGGCATTTATTAATGGGTTTCCCCCCCCATTTGTACTTACAAGCTTTGAGTGTTTCTTTTCAATGCATTGCATTTATTTTTGTGCACAAAGTTTCGATTAAATATAATTTTTCTAACAGCAGGATGGATTGCATCGTAATAGGATCCTGTAATAGCATAAACAGTCATAGTGAAAAAACTGACTGAAGCCCATTGCTTGCACAGATTTCCCTTCCAAGACACTGTCAAACTGGATCCAAAAGGAAATCTCTAAATTCCAGAAGTTTTAATGTCAGTGTCTGCAATGCGAAGTCAAGTTGGGATTATTCAAGGAGCTATAGATAGCACAATTCTATGTGTTAATCTATAAAGTCTTATTTGAAAGGAAATGCTTTCCCTATTGAATCTGCTAAGAATCTAACATCTGTAAATAGGACTTTCTCATAGTTGAATAGAAATTGGATAGAAAGTATGGGTCTTCTCAGTGATTGCTTCCAAATTTTAGAGCTTCTTGATGAAAGAGGGTAGACTCGGATTTTTCTAAAAGTCAATCTTCTGCAGGAAGGCTAAACATTTATTTTTATTCAGGCAAGAGTATAAATGTGCTATATACAGAGGTGGTATTCATCAGGTTCTGACCTGTTCTGGAGAACAGGTAGTAGAAATTTTGAGTAGTTTGGAGAACCTGCAAATACCATCACTGACTGGCCCCGCCCCCATCTATTCTTTGCCTCCCAAGTCCCAGCTGATCAGCTGGGTCTTCTTTTGTTGCCCTGCACAGGAGAACGGAGCTGGAAAGCAGGTTAGTGGGGTGGGGAGAGAATGGAATTTTGCACTAACCTTTCCCCTGGAGTGGGGTGGAAATGGAAATTTTACAGTATTCTTCCCCTGCCATGCGCACCAAGTCACGCCCACCAAGCCACGCCCACAGAACCAGTAGTAAAAAAATTTTGAATCCCACCACTGACTATATATCCTATTTTGTGGTGAAGTTTGGTGAGTGCTGTTTTATTAAGGCATTCTAATTGATATTTTTAAAGAAGTGTTTTAAAGGAGGTACCCTTATTGCTGTTTTGAGTTCCTTTATTTGGCAGAAGATGATGCAAATTAAGTCTTGGCAAACATATACCCACATGCCTCTTTTATCTTTTACCTTCTTTTGCCTTTTCTTGCTTTCAGAGGCTCTTTAAGGGCAGCCAAAGAGTCCATTTGGGAGGTGACTAAAGCATGAATGATTGTGAGCAAAGCCCTGGGTTTAGAAACCAACACAATTGGTGTACAACAAGAAATTATCCAAAGGCCTTCCAAGCCATGGTTGCTATCTTTTCCAGGAGCTGTGAGTCGATGTTGTGGACAAAGGAATGGCCTCGAGTCAGATAAAAGTCAGATAAAAGACAAAAAAATAAAATAAAATAAAATAAAATAAAAGTCAGATCAAAAACAGTCAGATAAAAGAAACCTAAATCCAGGGCAAAGCTGTAATCTTAAAAAAGACACCTCAGATAATAGCTCTTGTTATAAGATATTGATATAAGAAGGAGGAAGTATATTCAGAAGCAAGATTCTATTACGGCATCCTTGAAATAAAAGTAATTTGGGTTGCACGATTTTGATTTTGTGGTATGGTTTACCTTGAAAAGTCCAAGATGAGTCCAAGTTACACATCTGGGGTAGTGCAACCACACCCAGAACTAGATATAAAAATCTCCAGAATTGGAAATCCTTTTTTGCACCTCTAGTACCAGCCTATACCTCTGCTTCCTTTGTTTTTTCTAAATCTCTTGAGGAAATTGCCCTTTGACAATTGGGCTTTCATCTGTATCAATCAGGATCTTGAGCAGCTATTAAAGTGAGATGGCATTTTTAAAAATACTGAATTGGATTCTGATGGTCATTTGCCATCTGAAATGTTGCAATCTTTGCTCATCATGGCTGGTTGATTTTTTTCCTTAATTCTCATTCTTTTGTACAGTTGATTTCAATCTGGGATTTTCCCTTTGTGTTTGTTGCATGTTGCTTTGTTATTTACCCTTTATTACCCTCTCCTTGGGTGCTACAATTGATGTTCAGGGATTTCAGTATTATTGTTATATTAGTTTTTCAGTTTTTTTCTGGATCTTGATGACAATGCGCAGTCACCTGTGACAGAAAATCTTATTCGTATTGAACGCTGTCCCTCTGCGTTAAGACTTTGCACCTGATGTTCAGGTAGGATTGCGAATATCTAGTTAATGAATATTTGTAGGTTCCAGAGGGAATCATTTGTGACAAAAAAGACAGCAGTGATTGGTGTGTGCTTTGGTTGTCTGATGCCTAGATTATTGTAATAGTCTTGCTGGCAGCTTTGTTAAATTCTGTCCCATGATCTTAGTCTAATGTTCCTTGATCAGTTCCAGAATTTCCAAATTACAGATAGTCCTCGTCTTACAACAGTTCATTCAGTGACCATTCAAAATTACAATGGGATTGAAAAAAGTGACATGGCTGTTTTTCACTTTATGACCCATGATCATGTGATCAAAATTCAGATGCTTTGGAACTGAGTCATACTTATGACACTTGGAGTGTCCTGGGATTACACGATCACCTTATGTGACCTTGACCTTCTGAAAAAGTAAAATCAATAGGGAAGCCAGATTCATTTAACAACCATGTTACAATCTTCAGTGATTCACTTAACAACTGTGGCAAGAAAGGTTGTAAAATGGGGCAAAACTCACTTAATAAATTTTTTACCTAATAAGAGAAATGATGGGTTCAGGTGTGATTGTAAGTCAAGGAGTACCTGTGTTCTCATATTTCAGAACAATGCAGGGCTCTTCACTTGCTGTGTTCAAGGCACAGAACAGTTTGTTTCACCCTTCTCCTATTTAGCTGAAAATTTCAGATTAGCACTTGCTTAAAATTACCCCCCCCTCTCTCTCTCTCTCTCACACACACACACACACACACACACACACACACACACACACGGTCCTATCCTAGGCTATTGTTTAAAATGTATATTATAGTTGTATTGGTTGTTTTAGTGTTAACATATATTTGCGAGGTTCTGAGTTAATTTAATTGGCTTGATTTATCATTATTATGCTGTTGGATTTTTTGTTTTATTTTGTATTATGTCTTCAGAAGGCCATGTTAATTACAATCACTATTATTGGCTTCCATATTCTTGCATTTTCATTGTATATGAATAACAGCATTAGCCAAAAGAATTAATTTATTTTGCTTATACAATATGTCTTTGTAAAGTTCCAGCAAAATAAGAGTGGAATGTACAGTGTTGAGACAGACTTGGATTGTGTTTACTCTGAAACATAGTTAATGTTAGCCATGGCTTATTAAATATGCCAAAATGACAGTACCAACTACATCTCTATTATTATTTCAGATATGTAGTGATGCCATTTGATGATTACTTGAGCCTCTTCAATACTGCATGTAATTAAATTAGATTACCTTGTTCAAATAACTTTCAGTTAATATTATTTTTCTTGTCATTCATTAGTGTTTACCATGAAGCAACATTGCAAAAATATCTTTACTCTGTTGCAACTTAGAAAAATCTTTAACATTTTATGTAGAATAAGAATCAACATAGTAGCACCATTCTGCTCCATATTTTCCTTTTTGCCTTTCTTCCCTCAATGAAGTTAAGCAGTCTTGTATCTAAGAAAGATGGTAGATAAGCTGGACCTGACAGACAGAGACGAATGCTTTTGAGAAGCGTTTTATTTTTTATATGTTTTAAATTTTTCATTGACAGAATCCCTGTTGTCTGGTATTAAGTCATGACTCATTCTGAAGCATTCGCTGCAGAACTATATATCTGCAATGTTTAGACAGGTTTTAAAATCATGCAAATTGTACCTTTCCTCTTACTGAGAATAAAAAGTCCAAATTTCTGATTTGTGTTTGAAGATGTTAGCCAATGCAGTGCAGTTTATTGTTTATTCCAAGACAAAGCTTCTTATTATTGTTAGTGTGAAAAGGGAACTTCACGAGGACAGTGGTGTCCCCCAAGCAGGAAAAGCCCAACGGGAACATCAGGCCAGCCATAAAACAAACTTGCATTGGAAAAGGAATCAAATAAAAGGTATTAAAGAAGCCCCTCAGACAAAAGCCCAAATAATTAAGAAAACTAGGGAAACAAGAAAAGAAAAAACCCTTACAAACACAAGACATGCCAAATCAGCAAAAACAAACAGACAAACGACACAAAATATATTACAAAGGAAACAAACAGGAGATTGCCACAAAACAAATATAAGAAACCATTAAGCTAAAAGAGATTAAGACAAAACCGATAATATAATCAAACCATCCTGCAAAGTTTGCCTTCCGCACCCCGCAGAGTTTACCCTCTGGTGGAAATAAAGACAACCTCTGACAGGATTTAAAACATTAAGAAATACAAACACAAGCACACACAAAGGGAGAAAAGGGTATAAAAATCATGGACTTGCCATATGAAGGTGGCTAGCCCAGGAATGCAGACTTCTTGCTATTTCTCGCCTTCCTGAAAAATAAAAGATCGAGCTTTCAAGCAGATGTCTGTATCCTTGCGCCGGAGCTCTCCCAGTGGGAAAATCGAATCCTCGAAGGAAAGGCATTTTGACAGCCTTTCAACATTAGCGACTGGAGAATGCAACCAGTGATATTTCAGGTCAACAACAATATCAGATATTTAATGCCAAGTAGAAGGCTTGCAGGATTTCATTGTTAAAATCTTGGCAGTACCAGAGCTGAAAATCTTTCAGCTGTTTCCTATGAATGGTGAGCATCAATATGGATGAGACGCACTCATCCAATATGAGTGACGTGTGATCACCAAACTAGTTGTTACACCAGTTGAATCCCACCACCCTGCTGGATCCTACCTCTGGTTCTGGTCTACTGCTGGGCTACTGGCTGGGCAAAGAAGAGCAACTAAGATGATTAAAAGCCTGGAGATTAAAACATATGAAGAATGGTTACAGGATTTGGGTTTAGTTAGTCTAGAGCAAAGAAGAACTAGGAGGGGAAATGATAGCAGTATTCAAGTATTTGAAAGGCTACCACAAAGAATATTTATTTTCCAAACCACCAGACAACAGGACAAGAAACAATGGATGGAAACTAATGAAGAAGAGGATCAACCTGGAATTAAGAAGAGATTTCCTAACAGAGAGGACAATTAACCAGTGGAACAGGTTGCCTTTAGAAGTTGTGGGTGCTTCATCACTGGAGATTTTTATGAGACAATCCGGCCTACTTCAGATAAGCTATTGGGAGAATAAAATGGTGGATAGGGACAAAGAGAAAGAGAACTCACCTGTCTAAAAAATCAGGATGGTATCCCCAACTGAAAGTCAAGATGATAGTCCTGATTAAAGCCCTGCTTTCTTAATCACATGATTGTGAACACCGTGTCGGCTTTTTTTTTTTATACACACCCTCTTCCCTATAGATATCCTTGAATTTCTTAAAAGATGGGGTTATTTGTGAAAATTGTTCACTGCCTGTCTCTTGTTAAGATGAGTGACTATACAAATTGAATAAGTGAAATAATAAAGTAATCAATTATGTACAACAATTCATGCTGATGGCATTAAAAGCTGCTTCTGAGTAATTTCATTTTAATATTTATTTGAGGATTAAACTGTTTGAACTGAAAGTGAAGGAATTGGATTATTATTTCTTTTCTTTTTTCATTCTCTTGAAAGGTCCATTTTGAGGAATGGCAAAGAGGGCAGGTTTTAATTCCCTTTGTTTAAAGAAGGTGTATTGTACCAAAATACTCACTCTTACTAAAACAAAAGTCTACTTATATCAATCCCTTGTTCCCATAACTGTGATAATCCTTCTACTTCTAAAAATTAAATTGCCTGCACTCAGGTAAAGTATCAAGCTTAATCAGCCCTGTCCTTGGCTGCACTCCAGGCTGAAGTTACATTTTGCCAACATTTAGCTACCTTAGGTTTGGCTGGCTTTGTTGTTGGCTGGCGTTTTAGTATTTTCAGCCACATTTTCTCACATAATTGCAAGACTCTCCTTCCACAGTTTTGAAGTACTCTTAAAAATGACTGAATTTCACATAAAGAGGGTAGAGATTAAGAAATATTTGCAGAGCACATCTAAAGGAGAAAGAGGTTGATGGTTTTGGATGTCAGCTTTAAAATAATAAGATGAACTGCAAAAGTACCAAAAATGGGAATCATTTTAAAGAAGTAAGTGCTGCTTTTGCCTCTATTAATAGAGAAACATGGAAGAATTAAACAAGCAAAGCTTTTCCAAGCACATAAATTGTGCTCTTAAGAAAAGGTTCCTGATTAATTTCTGTGTTTTGCTATTGGTGAACATTCTGGAGCAAGGCATAAAGCAACTAACAAACATTTCAATGTTTCTGTCTTTTCATCTAATTGAAATGCTTTGACCTTGGGTTAACTTCTGTGGAAATGCTCCAATTGCCTGGTGAAATTTCTAACTCAGAGTCATTAAATTTTCTTTATTTCTTTCAATACCATTTTTTTTCCAATGGATCCATTCTTCAGAAGGCAAGACTGCCTCCTTCTAAAGCCCATGTCACACTGCACCAACGGATGCAAAGAGGATGTAAAACGGACAAAAAAGCTTGCCATCCGTTGGTTAACGCAATGTACTCACTGCCTCCGTTTTGCTTCCTCTCTATCCGTCCAGCATCCGTTTATTGACGTTTCATCCACTCAGAAAGTTTTGAGCTGCTCAAAACTTTTGCACGGAAAATGTATCCAATTCGTCCGTTCTGCATCTTCTAGGCATACGGGGGACATCCATTACGCATCTGCTATATCCTCTAGGCATCCACTGTGCATCCGCACAACTCAAATCCGTTCCAGCAGTAAACGGACGCAGGGAGGAAGCAGAACGGATGCGCAGCGTTAGTAGCACGGATGGAGAAAGGATGAAAGCGGATGCAGCTCATCCGCTCTGCATCCGCTCTGCATCCGCTCTGCATCCTCTACGCATCCGCTCTGCATCCTCTACGCATCCTCTACGCATCCTCTACGCATCCTCTACGCATCCGCTCTGCATCCTCTATACATCCTCTCTGCGTCCTCCCCACGTCCGTTCCTTTCCGTGTTATCCGCTCTGCTTATGCAAATTTTTGCCCCTTTTGAGAGCGGATAACAACGGATGGAACATTTTGCTCGTCCGTTGTGTCCTTTTTGCATCCGTTGGGCAGTGTGACATGGCCTTAACTCTCTTCAATCTTGTTCTGAAACAATTCCCATCAGAATCATCTGCTCCTTACAGTATATATAGCTGGGGAATAAGACACAAAGCTACCCTTTCTTTTTAATGTCACAGCAAACTTTACGATTCAGCGTATGCCACTCTGTTGGTGAATATGTGCTCTTCAGAGGCCAATAATTGTCTAGCTGTCTGTATCATCTTGTCACATCTTGCACTGTGGTTAAAAGGATTGACATCCTGAATTTAGATAGACAACATGCCTAACAGTAGAAAAAGTTTCCCTTATTTGTCTCATTTTACCTCGTCTGATTTTTTCTTTTGTTTCTCTTGCCTTAATAAGTTCACCACTCAATACATTATTGGCTTGCTTAACTAACATGGGACAAATGTTGGCACTGTTGCTCAGTAGACAATTGAGCACTTTGTCTAGGTGATGCACCAGTTAGAAAATGAGGAAGACCTTTATCAGAAATAGGTTCTAGAAATGCCCCTTGATGGCAGCTGCTGGATAAAATGAAAAGGAAGGTGTTATGGCATTCATCTCTTGCTGTGAACTTCTCATGAAATGGAACCAAAATGCAAGGCAATTGAGATTAAATAGGAAATTGAACCTATGAAGCTGATCAAATTATGGGCCATATAGACCAATGAAGGCATTTAGAGCCAGATTTACTTGCTTCTGAAGTTGATATAACTCTTATCTTCTATAGGTAGAAAAACTAATAAAGAAAATATATAGCTACTTATTTAGTGTCAAAATGGAAGATGAACAAGTAAAGGAGACAATGATATTATGGGCAAAAATGTTTGGTTATACGATATAGCTAGATAAATGTCAAAAACTGTGGGATAGAAATTATAAAGTAAAAATGTCAACTGCATAGAAAGAAAATCTTTGTAAAATGTTTTATAGATGGCATTTTCCACCCTCAAGGTTGGCAAAGACATTTAAAGATATATCTGCTAAATGTTGGAAATGCCATCAGATACTTGCTTCATATTATCATATATGGTAGACAGTCCCAAAAGAAAAAAAGTATTGGACAAAAATACATATATGATTGGAAAAAATGGTAAAGCAACATATTGATTTAAAACCAGAAATATTTTTGTTGGGCATTTTACCGGATAAGTATAACAAAGGGAATACACATTTGATTTTACATGTATTGACTGCAGCCAAAATTGTATTTGCATAACAGTGGAAAAGTGAAGAGATCTCTGCAGATGAAAATGTGATTAAAAAGATACTAAAATGTGCAGAAATTGATGGATTAACNAATAATAATAATAATAATAATAATAATAATAATAATAATAATAATAATAATAATAACAACAACAACAACTACTACTACTATTCAAACAACACGCTATTGAACCAAAAATAGAATTTTATATATTATAAAATAAAAAAAATCTTTATGCAAAAAAAAAAGGTTCCTAGGGCAACTTACCCTAGGATAAATCAATGGTACAATATAAAACACATTTAAAAATAGAACATTAAAATAGAACATAATAGATGTCAAATGTAAAAACAGTTACCAACTAAGATAAAATGTGGCTTGTACTGAAATCAAATCCCATATGAATCCTGAAAAAATATCATCATTTGGGTTACCAAAACCAAATACTATTTTCTAAAGTTCCTCTTTAAGTATTATTTAGCTTAGTATTGTACATATTGAAGAATTTTGACACTGCTGTCCCAACACTCTGGTGCTCATATGAAATCTAGTCATAAGCAATGAAGTTATTTTAAATATCCAAAACTTAAATATCCCAATTCAGTTAGGAATATAAGTCACCTAACAGGTATTTGGGTTAGAAATATATAAACCAGAATAAACATTTCAAAACTGTATCTTTAAGAAAATGCTAAAAATTGCAATTGGGTGTGGTTTCTCAAATGGCCATAAGATGGAGCCAGAAACCTGGTTTGTCTTAGTCTTAGTCTCAGAAGATCACGAAGAGAGTGTGAGTGTATTTTTGTTTCCTTCTGTTGGAAAGTATTGCCGTTCCTCCATTTTCCTAATTGACTGATATTACTGGATTTATGTAAGTCTGATAATGAACTGTTTTTTGACACTGGACTCTGATATTCGGATAATCCTGGATTGAAAAAACTGACTCATTTAAACTGTGAATGACTTTGGACTGCTATTTTGAACTTGCTTAAACCTTTATGGAAAGTAAAACCCTACATTTACTGCACAGTGTATCTGTGTGCTGTATGTATATTATGCAAACACTCCTCCAAATACGTCCCCTTGAATGCACTTTTTCTCCTAACGGGGAATTACCTCAACACTGGTTATCGGCCCAGGCCATACCAGGCTTAGATAACTGAGAATTAGTGTTAATTCACAGTACTTATTACAGACAGCTGTTTACTGTTTAATTGTGGTTTACTATCCTGAAAAAGATGGCATAAGACACTTCAAACAAGTCGATCACTGATAACCAGGTTGGATGGAACAACTATGTTTCCTGGTCTATGAAGTGCAGTCTATTTCTGCGTGAAGAATGTTTATGGAATGTAGTTCAAGACCACCAGATGTAAAGTCGATCCAGAAAATGAGGATGATGCCAAGAAGTTGTTGACTTTAGAAAATGAACAAGCTCTTTGTATAATTGGATTAACACTGAGTGACCAGCAGCTAGTCCATATTCATGGAGAAGAGTCTGCTGTTAGATGTTGGGAGAATTTGAAGAGGGTTTATGGTTCGTGACAGTGTGGGTGCACACATACATCTTACATGTAAACTGTTTAGAGCACATCTTCTGAAAGGTGGAGATATGTTAGCTCATTTAAAATTCATGACAAGAACTTTTCAAGAGCTATGTGAAAAAGAACTAATACTTTCAGAGCTGCATCAAGTTTATATATTCTTTCCTCTTTGGATGAAAGTTATGAATGATTTTGTATCTTCACTGGAAGTCCTGCCAGAGATAAACTGAACATTGACTTCACATATGGATAGATTGTTAGAGAAGCAAGAAGATGACTGATAGGGACCAACTGAGGAAGGAACAACCACAAGAAGAGAATTTGTCTTCAACTGCCTTTATTTGTAGGAAATGTTTTTTCTTGTGGGGCTAGGGGACATGTAGCTAATTCTGTAGGAAAGGAAAACAACAGAATACTAGTAGACACCAGAAAGCTAAGAAGAATGTTTGTTTAGCTATGTCTAGCAATTCAACTGTAAACCATGATTTGTGGATTGTTGACAGTGGAGCATCACAATGCATTATTAAAAGATAGAAAAAGGTTTTTAAAGATGTCCACGAGTAAACAGCATGTATCATTGGCAAAGGGATGGAAGATTAAAGCATCAGGTGAAAGGTACTTGCATATTGTTTTTGTATAAATGAACATTTAACTATGTTATATGTACCTAAACTAAAATTTAATTTATTATCGGTAAGGGCTTTAGTTAATCTTGGTTAAGCAGTAACCTTTAGGGGAGATAACTGTGTATAGAGAAAGACGGTTAAAAAGTGTTACTGCTATTTTAAGAATGATTTATATGTGATACATGATGACCAGTTGAAGATGTCTAACTCAGTTTATAATAATGTTAAGCCACATGATGAATGTATACATTTACCACATATGTGTCCAGGCCACATTAATTTCAAAATGCTCAAATAATTGTTGAATTGTCCAGAGGGAGTAAAATTGAAACCCTGTAGCAAATATTTACACTGTTTTGCTTGTCGTCAAGAAAAGAGTAAGGTTACTCCAGCAAACAGACTTAATGGGTTTAAGACCAAAGAACCTCGAGAGGTTGTTTTTGCTGACATAATTGGTTCTAAGAAACCTAGTTTTGGAGGTATGGTTTCTGCTATCTTATGAAGAACAAAAACAGAAACATTCCAATATTTCTTTAATTGCTAAGCTTGCTGAGAGAAAAAATGAAAAGTTAAGTCATTACTTTAGTAACTGATAATGAGACTGAATCTGTTAACAAAAGATTCCAAACTATGTTGAAATTGGCTGGTGTTGAGCATAAACATTCTGCACCTTAAAGATCACAACTAATAACTCAATTTATAGAATGAAGAGGGCAAACATTACAAGCCATGGCTCACACTATGTTATCTGATTCAGGTTTACCTGAAAACAGTGTGGGGTGAGGCCATAATGTGTAGTAACATGTTTTAAAACAATGTAATTAATACAACAACTGGAGAATTGCCATTCACTCATTGGCATGGCAAGAAAACCAAATTGAAGTTACCTACACACACTTTGGAGCTCAGCATGGGTGCATATTCCCTCACAAGTAAGACTGAAAGGGCAACATAGAGCTAAGAAGTTATTTTTTTTGGTGTTACCATAGATCGTCGAGCCAACATAGGATCGTTTAGATTCTGGATCAATGGCACAGCTCATGTTTATTGTATGCTAGTGCCAAATTTCCGAGCAGCTATGGGTGGGATAAACTGGAAACAGGAATCCAGCAACTGATATTATTCATTGACACCCAAATAGTCCCTAAAGATAAAAATCAGTAAACACGAAATAGCCATTAAAGAGGAAGAACATGGAGGAAGTAGGCAGAAAAGGGCAACAGGAGAGGTAGAAGAACAGACGCAGGTGGTACCAATAAGTCCAACCAATTAGCCCTGTATTTTACCAAGACGTTATAACCCCGAGTAACACGACCACTTGATAGATATCAGGCTAGTGTTGTATGCCAAGTGAATACAATTCCAAGTAACTAATAGTGAAAATAACTGTATCCTGCTAAGGATCAGACGCTTGGCAGAAAGCAATGGATAAGGAACTGGAATATTAAAAGACTGGAAGTTATACGAAAATGTTAATGTTACCACGAGTAAACATTGCCATAAGATGCAAATGAATATAAAACTAAGACATGTGTAGATGGGACTGTTACCCATGAAGCCAGGTTAGTAGTACCAGGGTTCAGATCAGACAGCAAATGACTATGATGAGGTGTTGCACCTAGTCTGAGCTACTACATTAAGGGCAGCATTAGTTGGGCAGCTAAGGAAGAAATACGATTATAAATCATTTGGATGTAGTGACTGCTTACTGCATGCACCGTTTGCAACACACTATATATTTAAAGAACCTTTAGGTCTCAAAAATGATAAATTTCTGATAAAACAACTGATTGGTGGAGATTGAAAAAGAAGTCTTTATGGTTTTGAAAGCAATCAGATATGAGTGGACCCAAGGTTATAGTTGAAAATTAACTAAGATAGGTTTTGTAGCTGCATGGCTGATCCATCGTCTTGTTAACGAAGAGAAAAATAATGGTATGATTTCATTGTTGCGATTGTTTACTGAATGACATAGTATTAATCACCAAACGTGAACAAGAAGCTTACTAGTAGGTTTTCAACTATTGGAACCAGAAATTTAACATAAAACATTTAGGAGAGAGATTAAACAATATCTTGGTTTATTATAGATAGATAAAATAGGGGAGAAGTACAAGAATCTCACAGCAGATAAAATTACCGTATGGTCCTCGCATATAGCCGACTTTAGAATGCCTTTTTTTTTTTTTTTCAAATTTTGGGGTGACTTAATATGCGCATAAAATCTTTTATTTTTTTTATAAACCAGCCATGATATGTGGTGAGAGGCCCGGAATGCCCTGTTCAGCCACTGTTATTTCAGTCCAGTGGGTTCCAATGACCGCTTGGAAGGAAAATCCCCACCTTCTCCCTCTGTGGCTTGTCATGCCTCAATTTGCGCCAGAGGCACGTTATGCGAGGCTGGTTCGCGCGTGATTGAGGTCTTGGCTCTCAACACTCCTGTCGAGCTGGCCTTAAGCAGCCCTCGCTTCAAAGTAATAGCCGCGTGCAAGCTCGGGCGCATTTTATCCCGTGAGGATCGATGGCGCAACTTGTTTCCCTGCCACCGTTTTCCCTCTGGGCTTCACTTCTGCTGTTCAGAGGAAGTTGCACCAAGCCCTGTCTTCCAGATCTTCTGACGGTGAACTCTTGGTCTTGGCCCAATCTTCGCAGGGTGTGAGCTCAGTGGTTGATCGCCACCGTGTTTGCTCAAACAGGATAAGCCTGACAGATGAAGTTAATTGGGGGAGGGGTGTTTCATGTGCTGGGATCTACTCAAAAATAGTTATAACTTTCCTTGTTCCCAGCTCTTGGGGGAAATGTTGGTAATTACGCCAATCGTAATTACGCCATCTCCAGATTTTTTTCATGGCGTCTCCAGATTTTCCTTTATCAGGGGTTGAATACACATGGTCATTTTGGGGGTCGGCTTATATGCAGTTTTTGCAAATTCCTCATTTTGGGCAGTTTTTTAAGGGTCGGCTTTATGTGCTGAGATCGGCTTATATGCCAAGTATATACGGTAAGCAATTACTAAAAAAGTTTTAAAATGAACTTGTAAGCCGGGCTAAAACACCAGTGAAGCCAGGAGTTTAGCCATAGTGGATGTACAAAGTTCCCTATTTTTATTAAGAAACATTTATCAGTCCTGATTGGTGTCTTATCTTATCTCAGTACTTGTCAAGCCAGATATTGCATATGTTGTTAATCATTTAGCGAGTTTAATGCAGCCGACTGAAAGGCACTGGCAAGATGCTAAACATGTGTTTTAAATATCTGAAACAGACAATGCATTTATGCATTGTATTTACAAAAGATGAACTGAATTTTATTGCATATGCTCATCGCAGTTTGTACAGACATAAGATAACACCCCGAAAATCTACATCGGGTATTGCGCTGTATTATTGGGGAAAAACATTGATTGGGAATGGAGATCTATGAGAAACATCTAAGTTTGTCAACAATGGAGGCTGAATTCTCATGTTTGTCTTTATTATGTACAGATTATATGTAGCCATGGATGAAATATCATCAGTATGCTGATGATACCCATGATGATACTCATCTCACTACCTTGCTTTGCATGTAATGAGTCTATCTCATATATTAGTTTCAGTTGCATTACTGAAATAAATGAACTTTTAAGTTGCATTACTGAAATAAATGAACTTTTGCACGATATTCTAATTTTTTGAGTTTTACCTTAATCATGTTGCTTACCTCACCAGAGGTAAAGATACACAGTTGGATATCATCAGCATGCTGATGATATTTCATCCCATGGCTACAGATAACCTTACCTCGTGGCTTCATGTAGATGTTAAACAGGACTGGAGAGAACACCAAACCCTGCAGGGGCTGAATGCAACAACTCTCCCAATTAATGCTGACTGGAACCAGTCACAGAGAGAAAAGAGGAATAATGGTATCAAAAGCTGCTGAGAGGTCAAGTAGAGCAAAAATGGATGCATTATTCACATTCTGTTGTACCAGAGATCGTTAAAAAGCAAATTAGTGCTGCTTCAGTGTCATACTGAGGCCTGGTATCTTATTGAAGGGGGTTCAGATAATCTGCTTCATCCAGGGTTCTCTGAAGCTGCTATATAACTGCCTTTGGCTCAGTATGGTTGGGTCCAGCAAAGGCTTATGGAAGAATGGATGAATCTTTAAGGAACAGAGGAGCCACTCCCTCTCTTGAAGGAAAAAGTATTGCCATTAAAACCTAACGATATTTTACCTCCTAGGAAGCATTTGCCAACTAGGAGGGGCATGGATCTAATGAACAGGTGGCTGAACTCGCAGTCTTATGGAGTGTATCTGGTTCCTCAGGTCCAAACTCCTCCCAGGTAACATGGCAGGAGTTCACTTCAGGCATCTTCACCTGTACCAAGCCTGGGAAACTCTGCTGCCACTCAGAAATGGACTCAAGAAGTTCAGGCAGGGAAATTGCTACACAGCAACAATAACAAGAGTCTCAACAGATTCTTAAATCCCAACTGAAGTAACAGGATCTCACATCTAATGACTTGTAGAGCTGCCCTGGAACCATTAGGAACTCCAAATGACAATTGTCACTTTTCTTGGACCCTGATGCCAAAACCTGGCTGAGCCCATTTCCAAAGGAGGAAACACACACACACACACACACACACACACACACACACACACACACACACACACACACACCATTTCTGGGTCCATTCAGGTCTCAATAATACAAGCCAGGTCATCCTTAAGGATAAGATTGTCATTCCTAAATTTCAAGCAAATTGTCCCAAATGTAGTACATTCCTGGTATGTATCCCCCTTTTCACATGATTTTATTTTCAAATAGGTAAAATGTGTTGTTTTAAGTTTATGAACAATAGAACATTTGTAAAATGGATGATCCAGGTTGATGATCCATGACTGTGTGGTATATGAGGTTTCAGTCAAAGAAATTCAGAAATAGAAGACGGACATTCATCAGGTAAAGGCAGGTGCAACCAATACATCTGGCCTTTCTGACACAGCTAAGGATCTAAACTTTAATATAAAGCTTGGTCTTCCATCAAGATATTTACAATTTTAGCAATTCTTTGGTAGAATAAAAGCCTTATAATCCAAACCGAAAGACTTTTTTATTTGCAAAAATCACATTCAGAAATTACTGAACTATGCTTGCCCTCTCTGTTTCAGATTAAGAGTCAGACAAATGCTTCAGTTAATTAATATAGTGTCTAATGTGGATATTTAAAGAACTTGCCCCTTGGCTTAAAGCCTGAGGTACCTGCTCCAAGAAAAGGACTAGGTGATGTCAGAAGAATTCTGATTCACAAGGAGATACAATTGAAAAAAGTTTTGATTCACAAGAAGATACTTACATACATACATACATACATACATACATACATACATACATACATACATACCAACCACACCATACATACATACATATTACACCTTCCAAAGCAAGGAAATAAAATGTTTGGAATCTTGTACCTTGCAGGAGACAAGCTGCAGAGCGGAACTGTCCTACTTATGCCTTTGGATTCATGTGGGCTGGTGCTGGAGTCAAAACAATATTGCTAACCATTGTGCCTTTCCACTCTGTGGTTTCTGTGCTTTTCTAGCAAGAACGGGCAAATTCTAATCCTCCAGATGTTGTTGAATGATAATTTCTTCTATTCCCCACCATTGCTGATGCTGACTGAGCTAGAGAGCTATAGGGTGTTCTGCCTTGATATGCCTTAAATTTTATTACCCTTTGGATTCTCTGATTCCTACAGACAGAGCAGCAGTCCTATGCATTGCCTTCAATTTCTCTGCACTGCCCACTTCACAGGACATTTTTATATCTGCTGTGTTTGAATTCTCTGCAGAGAGACTGCCTGCTTTGCTGCAGGTGGATAGAATAAAATATACTCCATAGTTTTCTATGCCCTTCAGTTTTCTATTGTAAACGAGTCACTATTATGCCCTCCAAGAAAGCTTCAGCAAGAGAAACCAAGGGAGACATCTATATGCACTAGACCAAATGTAAATCCCAATGCAATACACGAGACTTGCCCAAACATTGATAAAAAAGCTTGCAGGAGGAAAATTGTTATCCTAATTCCCCCATTAGGAATATGTCTTAAAATCATTGCATTATTTCAACATTGCAAAGGCAAAAAAAGATTTCTTCATTTTCTTTCTTTCTTTTTTTTCAACATTTTTTCTTGGTTGGCATGACAGAATCTGCAAACCATCTGCCTCTGGAATTACCTAGTTTAAAAAGGGGGTAAAGTTATTCTAGAATAAATGATTGGCAGACTATAATTAAAAAGAAAGCTAGGATCTGTTTCCTAAAGAAAACCTTGTTCTGCTGGTGAAAAGTATTCTGGAAGAAGGCATGTTAGGTCATTTAAGAAAAATTAAGGGTTGTAGCAGAAAACCAGGGAACAGGAGAGGCAAGTCAAATATTCCACAAGGTCAAGAGGAGACCATGGCTCTGACAGCCAGATATGAACTGAACAAAATGTTCTCCTTTTCCTTCAAAGTTTTAATCAGTCAGCAACTTCTGGCCTAGAGATAGGATCTCCTTATCCCAATGGAAATTTATTGGATTTTCTGCCATTCTGGAACCCAATTACTTCAATTTTCCCCGGACTGGCAGAGCAAAAGAATAAAAGCGGAAGGACTCAGAGGTCAACCATAGAGAAGGCTGAGTCCTGAGGGAATAAACATTCAATAGTTAATGAAGTGTGAATCCAAATGGAAGGAGGAAGAAGAGGGGGGAGAGAGAGTGAATAGCAAGATGCTCATTAGTTATGAGAGCTACACTTAAGGCATGATGGCCACAGTCCATCTTTCTGAACAACTAAAAAGGAGCGTGGCTTGATAAAGTGAGATAATTGATTGTGTGGGACAATGCTTTTGGATTGCTTCCAGAATTCAGTAAAAGCAAGAGGAAATTCAGAAATACTGCCTTCCTAATGCCTGTGCTTGTATATATATATCTGTCTTGCTTTTAAGCATTTGTGTTTGGAGATTTATGATATGAGAAAAAATATTCCTTACTTTTCACCCATTACAGGATCAGGAAGAAGAATATATTTGTAAAGAAAACATTTAAAATCTTTAAAATCCCTTTAAAAGTGACTGTGAATTTGTGTGTATGTGTGTGTGTGCATGTAATGTTCTCAAGTAATATTTTAAATTACAAGTTTTGACAATCCAAAGCACTATCATTTTTTTTAACATGCAAATGTAATACATGAATGATAATCAGCTAGAAATATTATTGCATTCAGAAATGGAAATGATAACATTATCACTTTGAAATACTAAATTAATTATAAAGTTTACTGTGTTTGATTTCGGCTAAAAAATAAAAACTTGCATAAGCCAATTTAAAAAAATTACCTTTGAAATTTGTAAAAATAAAATCTAGAAATTTATCTCATGTGCAGAATAACTTCTGGATATAAGCAATGTATAGCTGCAAGTCAGATGAAGGTTTGTCATATCAAAAGTCTTCAGATCTTTTTCCAGCCTTGAAAAATTCTTGATTTTGGATTTTTTTTTGTTTTTGTTTGTCTGTCCTTAATTAATAGGTTAGAAGTTTGAAGTAAAGGCATGTTTATGGTTCTGGATATTGGCTAAAAATATAGCAATGGTTGAGTGAGTCCAAAGTACTGTATATGAATTAAAATTTGAATTTTAAATTCCATAATCAAGAGAACTGGAATTAATTAGAAAGTTGGCACCCATCCCGCCTCTTAAAGAATGAAATGTTTTGAGTAACATTAAAAAGACAGAATATTATATTTCCCTGGATGAGAAATGAAGAAACATTTATCTATAGCCCACAGCAGATGTCAGCTGTGAGATAAATCTCTTTTATCTCTTGAAGAATTTTTGCCTATGAATAAAACTACCCATGTCTTTATCTCTTGAAGAGATAAAGACATGGGTCGTTTTATTCATAGGCAAAAATTCCCTGCAGCAAAGTCTAAACAAAGAGAGGATTTGCCCTCAGCTACAATAGGAATTGCCCAACAAGTCCCTTCAATGAATCAGCCAAACTCCAACCAAGCTTAGCTCAGACAAACTCCTAGAATTTGTACATGGCCCCATGGGAGTCTGGCAACAGCCAATAGAATACATGTTCTTGCACAGGAACAGGAAGTACAAGTACAAAGCCCAAGAGAAGGTATAAAAACCTCTCATTCTTAACTTCATGTGTCAGCTACCCAGAACCTATGTGGTTCTGCTTGGGTGGGATTCTTTCAGTTCTCACCTGTTCGCTAGAAATGGTTGTTAACATTCTAAGCAGTTCAGAGAACCAGCTGTTAGAAGAAATTACTGGCCTAATCCTGTAAGGAAGGCAGGAAGGAAACATTCTGGTGTTGCTTNCTTGTGTGGAGTGACCATTCAAAGTTACAATGGCACTGAAAAAAGTGACTTATGACCATTTTTCACACTTAGGACTGTTGCAGCATCCCCACAGTCATGAAAAACCAGGCAAGGAGATGCATGCCTCGATGTAAGTGATATTGAGTTGGCCATGCCCAGCCAATAACATGACCACCAAGCCATGTCCACCCAGTCACATGACCACTATGTGTTGCCCACCAACTAAGCCACGGCCACAGAACCGGTTGTTAAAAATTTTGAATCCTACCCCTGGTTCTGCTTCATCAATAAACCTATCACCCTTCATGTTTTCAGTGTCTTTCTCCCAGCTTGGAACTGAACCAGATCGTTATTTCTTCCAACAGACTTAAAATAGAATTGTTATAATAACCTTGTTTTATGATGAAAATAAATTAATGTCATGTTCTTTATGATGATCTTAAATTAATTCAGAAAGCTCATTCACAATTAACTCATTATTCCAACTATTTCCTAAAAAAATATAAAAGTTTAAGAGCCACAACTGCTTCTTCCAAATCACTGAAGCCTTAGAAGCAGGATTGATATCAGGACAAGGTAGCAAATGCTCAAACTGAATAAACTGCAAGAATCATTCTTAAATAAACTAATGTTGCTAATTTTTTACAAAAATTTATCAAAAATCAAGAGTTACAGCAGAACTTGGTCCAAAATAATAAAATTGTTCGAAGTTCAATTATTACTCAGATTTACCAACCATTTTTCTTTATCTTATCATATAAGCTTTTCAGGAGTAAAATAATTACAGTCATCTCTTCAACATAATATTTTCCACATTGAAGCACAAAGTACAGGTATTAAAATTGATCTAAAAACAAATAGAAACCAAATGCTTCCTGAATTTAGTAGAAAGCTAACACAATAGCTTTCAAACTGAGATGAAGAAAGGGTTGGTTTTTAGAGAAAAATTTTTGAACAATTCTTAAGAAATTCCTAAAAATCACAATACTCAGAAATAAACCCAAAAATGTGGAAAATTAAATCTAATTTTCCAAACAGCTAGTTGTAATTTGTATAATGAAAACCCTGGCTGAATAACACTGTCAAAAATTGATGTTATACCTCTTATATCATTTATTTCAAAATTGAAATACTATTCACATTTGCTAGTTGAGAAAGCTTCCTTGATATGCTTATATTGAGGTAGTAAAGAAATTAGGAGAAGCCTGTAACTCCATATCTGACAGAATTATTATTAAGACCCAAGTCTGATTTGCTCCAATTTACAGCATAACTAGACAGGTAATTATTAGCAAAATGAAAGCAGCAGTAATGATCTCTAAAGTGTAACAGATAATTTGCATATAGCAGAAGCTTAGACTCTGCCTCTGCAGATGTTACCCTTTGGTAGTTTTTAGAATTTCTTGTGACACAGGAGATCAAAAAGAAAATTAAAAAGAAAAGAAAGAAGATAAAGTTGATGAGAGCCATAGATGAGACCCATGAAAAAATGTTTTCAAGGCCAAATAAAAGAGCTCAAAAAATCAAAATCAGTTCCCACTTCAAAAACTTCCTAGAAACCTTATCAAAGGTTTCGTGTCATGATCCAAAGAAACAGCAGCTGCTATAATCTGCTTGGTTCTTAATTAAAGCCATTAGATCAGTTCAAAATTTAATATGAGACCATTTAATATAAGATGCCAAAAAATCCTGCCTGCTCTGATTATACAGGAATTGGAATGAAGAACTGTAACCTAGGGACTGATGGAGCTTCAAGTTCTTATTGGAGATACAAGTCTAATATTGCAACATTTAGTTAACACCTTAAGTTCCCTAGGAAAACTATAATATATACTCACTGAAATTAAAAGATAGAAGCTTCTTTGAAAAGGCCGTTTGTGTACCTTCAATAAAACAGGAGATAAGAATCTAATATGCTTTTTATACTAATTAGCTGAAAAAATGTCGGGAAAAGAACTTGTCCATATAAGGAAGATGACCTTGATAGAAACATGAAGAAACTACTGTCTAAGCAAAAGGGCTAAAGCATTTTTATGGTCCAGAACCATGAGATAATATTCAAACACAGACCTAATTCATTAAATTATAAGAAGGACGAGAAAGTATAGCATAATTTCCTGTTCATATAGCAAATTTCCATTGTACAGCAATCTCAACAAAAATAATTTTAGTTTTCTTATGGAACTGATTTCCTGGTCTGGTCTAGCTAGTGGAACCAACACTTGTCTCCATACGTACTGTATTATAGCAATCACAATTTCTAGAAAGAAAAAAATTAATAATAATTTGTTTTTGTTGTTCCGTCCGGAAAAACCCGAGGTAGACCGGGTTCCAACAGTAAAAGTCTTTATTTGCAACAGTAAAGATAAATGGAACAGTTTGGCTCTAGCCA
>BHFT01034700.1:0-11826 GCA_004320025.1 Laticauda laticaudata | reverse complement strand
TGAGCCATGTTTCACAGACAAATATAATGTCGAATTTAGCCATATTTAATAAGAGGAGAAAATCAGTATTTTATTTACAAGGCTTCTTGCATTGAGTAGCTTGCATTTAAGGCCAGTTGTGGTTGGAATAGACATAGTTAGGGGTGTGCATGTCAGGATGGTAGCTCAATTGTGACTATAAAAATTCTCTCCATTGTAAGTACATTGTCCAGTGCCTAATGTTCAAAAAGCATTTTTGCCTCAATGACAATGAAAAAGGATATTCTAAAGCATTTTTAATAAACGGCCATTCACTTTGTGTTTTCAAACCTAATTAAGGGGAACTCACAACTTCAGGCAGCAGCATGTTCTACATGTTCTACAACAGCCAGAAATTTCCTCTCACATTCTAGCCTGAACCTCATCCTCTGCACTTTTTACTAAATGGTTTTGCTTCGATTCTATTTTTCTTATATAATCACTCCTACTGTATGCAACATTTCAGAATATTTAAATAATGCTGTCATATTCCACATCAGTCTTATCTGATTGATGCTACTGAATTCCTTAACTTTACTTCATAGGAATTAATTTCTTAATAAAACTACTATCAGCAGGGTTGAGGACGAGATATTTAACACTTCAGATTTTTTCCATCTACTGATGTTATTGGATAGCTCGCCAAATTGTCAATAGAAGCATACACTGTCTGATGGATTTACTCTTGTCTGACAAATGCTAACTTCTGAGAACTGCAGGCCATAAAGTGCCAGCTATATGGTAAGCTGTTAATGATCAGAAGATATTCTGGTTCAGTCAAGTGGTAACAGCAGTTGCACAGTTTCAGTAACTGATAACAAGGCTAATTTAATATGTTTATATATTACTTTCTCTAAGAAATAGTAATTTAAGTAATAGAATCTAATAAAAAATATATGAGTACAAATCATTAAATATAAGGACAACTTTGAAAAATGGGTAACTAGTGACCAGGTGTCTGCAAAGGCAAGGGAGGAGAGCATTTGATGCAAACTATGCCTCCTTTATATATCTATGATAGCATTATTTACATATATAAATATTACATATATAAAAGAGGTGGAACCTACATTAAGATGGTGTGACACTGTTGTTAGCAATATAAAATCATAAATCTATTTAATATGTATTAATCGAGTCTAGTATGTTATTCATAAGAATTCTAAGAAGCTATTGATTTCTTAGCCCTAAGCTTGTTTAGCACAATTGTGCAAAAGAATTGAAAAACATGGCATGCTGAAAGATAAGAATTAGGTTCCTAAATTAATTATCTGCACAGACAATCCTCAATGACTGAGAAACTCCAATGAAAAGATTCTGGTTTTATTGACAAAAATGATATATGCAATTTTTATTTATTATTGTTAAAATATACTATTATCTAAGTAGAATCCCAGTTATTTCAGTCTTGCAATTTTAGAATAAATTAGAATCACCTGTAGCATTCAAAAACATAATTGACTTGCTGGCCCCAAATACTGGTTTGTACAGTATTTGGGGCCAGCAAGTAAACAAATATCTCATATTTTAATATAATATGTAAACAGAGCCACAAACTTTTGAAATTGTTTCTGTTTGAAAAAGAAAAACCTCTTGTAGTGAGTTCTCAATGTTCTAACAATGATACTGAGTCAAATGGGTGTATTGTCCAATTGTTTGCATTTAAAATATATTTGGAATGTTAGTAATGTTTCCAGAAATATTTAGGCATTACAGGGTTGAATTCTGATAATTAAACTATATTTGGCATCATATTAACATTTAAAATCATTTTTCCTAAACTAAAGATGAAGACTTGTTTTTATTTATCACTTTCAAATTTGATTTTTCTATTTGGATCTTTAGTCCTAAGAAATATATGGAGTCACAATCCTAACATTAATAAGGATTTCCTGCAATCAACAAAAGAGGAAAAGACAGTCAATGCACACTCTTCAGCAAAAACTCCATAACTGTAGGATAAAAGCAAAGGAACAGCTTTTCTTTCAACAGCTTATTTAATTACATTCAATCCTTTCTGTATAGAACATCCAACCACTTGTGCTATAGAAAAGCATATGGAGCTGCTTAGAACATAGTCATATTGATAAAGAAAGGACAAATATCAGTTACTGATATTACTTTTTTACTGCTTTAATCAGCATTTAAACAGCATATTGCTATTTTACTGATACTGTCATCCATTCTAGCTATTTCTACAGTCATGGCTATTCATTTTGTCCTCATTCTCACTTTTTCCTAAATGACTTATGTTAAAGATGTTGATACATAGAGCAGACTAATGAGAAGTTTTTGCTACTAGAAATGTCAGCCAAATATCTGCTCAATGATTATGACAAAGTACTTCCTTCCACACAACAGGAAGTACTTCACCAGTTGTCAACTGTAACATAGAGCATCAAAAAGTAGGAGAGAGTATCATGGACTGAAATATATAAGACAGCCTATAGCTTGGTTGTACAGCATATAATTTATATTCAGAAGATCCTGGGCTCAAGCTTTTATATTTCATATTTTATATTTATATAACAATGTTATTTGAAAATTCCAGTCTGGTTATCGACTATTGAAGCATTTTCTTATCTTATAACATATAAGAAGGAACTATAACATATAAGAAGCGAACAAACAGTTAGATATGCGGGAAATTTTGAATGAAAAGCAGTGAACTTAAATCTGTGCAAAAACTAGAGGAACAAGTATAAAAGATTGGTGTTTTCTTATGTGCAACATCAAGTGTATGAAAAAGACTTAAAACAGAAGTTCGATAATAAATTGACTGATTTAGATAAGTTGGACAGGCTCAAATGATGAAAGGTGATTAAAAAACTGTATGGATATTTATTAGAAATTTAAACTAGAAGAAGAACAAGTTAAAGAGAATTGATTGCTGGGAAGAATTTCGGATATGGATGATCTAGAGAAATGGCCAAAAATGGGCTCAAAATTATAAATGACAATGTCAACAGCATTTAAAGAAAATTTGTATAGATTTTACAGCGTGGCATTTTCCCCGACAAGAAATAGCAAGAAGTTCAAGAATAAATCCGAAAGGATGTTGAAATGTCATCAGTATATCTGGTCATATTATCTATCAGTGGGGACTGTGCCAGATGCAAAAAAAAATATTGGACTAAAATCCACACGTTTGGAAAAAATGACTAAAAGCATAATAGATTTAAAACAAGATATATTTTTATGAATTCTACCTGATACATACAACAAAGATTTAAAATATTTGACTGTAAATGTCATTAAACGCAAGATTGTATTCTTAAAATTGGAAAAAGAAGAAAATACCATCACAGGCAGAAACTATCCAGAAAATACTGGAAAGTCGAAATGAGTAAATAACATTTGAAATTGAAAACAAGAGATTAATTAAATTACAAAATTTGGGACTTTTCTCATCAATGGCTAATATACAAAATATAATAATAGAATAATGCTAAATTTTAAAAATAATGAAATATATAAAGAGTTTTGTTTTTTCTTTTTATTATTATACATAAAATGTTTTAGGATAGTTGGGAAGGACTATAATTGATTTTATAAAATATACTAAGTAAAGTATAGCTTTTCGCAAAGTATGAATGAACAAATTAAAGTCATGATTGATAATAATCATACTAAGAATATTCAATTTTTGATTGATAATATGATATTTTATATAGTAATCGTAACGGAGACTATGGAATCGAAGCCAAAAAAATTTGCAAACAATCCGACACACTGCTTTGTGGATGTTTTTATGTTTTGTTTGTTTTTAAAAATCAATAAAACTTAACCAAAAAAAAGAGAGAGTATCATGGACTGAAATATGTAAGACAGCCTATAGCTTGGTAGTACAGCATATAATTTATATTCAGAAGATCCTTGGCTCAAGCTTTTATATTTCCAGCTTTAAAAGAAAGTCTGAAAAAGAAGATCTGGAAAATATCTCTGTCAGAAAAAATGTACCCAGATCTGCTTCTTTTCTTTGAAGGATGTTTTGTTCAGATCATAAAAAAATAAAACAAATAAGAAAGGCATTCAATAATGTTTAATACAAAAAGCAAAAATTTAAAAAAATACCGCTATGTAAGAACCCACTTCTTTCAAAGATTTTTGAGATTCAAACCGCAATCCTATTCTGTCTGTTTGAGAGTAAATCCTTTTGAATTCAGTTTGATTTATTTCAATCCTATGCACACTTATTTGAAAGTAAGCTACATTTCACATAATTAGACCTCTTTCTGAATAGACATCTTAGATTTGTGCTGTAAATTTTCAAGGAATGACAGAAGTTGTATTCCATCAATCCTTCATAGATTTTTAATTACAAAAAACAATTGAATGTAGGGTAGATACAGTGTAATTATTTTGTTTGAAAATGCAATTCCTGACCAGGGGTGGGATTCAACTAGTGTAACAACCGGTTTGCTGAGCATGTGCATGTAGCGTTTACAATTCACCTTTTGCTGCAAGTCCTGTGTGTAAAACAGCTGACGTGTAGCAATCTGCTGTGTCATGCAAATCAGCTGAGCAAGAAAAACCTGGAAATAAAGCACAGACCAGAACCGGGACAGGCGGGCCCAACAGCTGATTGTTGGAGTGAACTGGTTTGCTCACAGATGATTCTTTGGAGCTACCGATTCTCCTGAACCGGGCCAAATTGGTAGAATCCCACCCCCGTACATGACAATATGTATTTTGAATACTAAAGTGTTGAAGATTCTAAATCTACAATAAAAGATTTGGTGGACCCATAATCCAATACTATTTTGGTTATGACATATTTATCAATTTAAATTATGGAAACCTATTACTGTGGTAAAAAAGTTAGTGGTACATAAATGGAAAAGTCACATGAACCATGATTTATTTACCATAATATAGATTTAATTTCTATAGGACTCCCTATTCAATCAAATCAGAGTAGAATTTTTATTTTACCTTTTTATTTTAGCTAAAAAAGATAGCTAAGTTATATTTCCAACGAAACCAGGACCTACTTCATGTTTCTATTTTATCAAAGATATCTAGTTGATAAAAAATACAATTTTGCAATTTATTTCATTTTATAACAGGTAATTATAGTGTAATAGCTCAGATGTGGATTAACAGAAATAACTTAGTAATGGATATACCACATTGCTTTATGGTTGATGTCCCTTTACTACATTTCTTGCTACTCAATTAGCTTTTATGACAGTTTAACATCTTGGCTAAACAGCCTTACATTTACGGTAACTTATTCAGTTGCAATTAGCAAAAAATAATTATATACAAATGAAAAAACAGACTATGAGGATTCTGCCAATCCTTTTGGTTTATATCAAAATTGGATGTATCAGAGTATCATGTAAATGAAGCTCAAAAAATAATTCAAAGCTAAGCATGGTCTTCAGCCTAAAATAAGATATTTTCATTCCTTATATATTAATCCAGTGAAAGCTTGTAACTTCATTCAAAGCTGGCTGCTAAGATGTCAATAACTTACACTCACTCCCATGCTGACAGTTAGTGGAAAATGTAGGATACTAGTCTCTTTTTTGTAACTCCTTTCTCCCAATAAAATGTGTTAATTTTACCTGTTTTGTGAGATGAAAAGTATCTGTAGCAAAGGCAGCCAGTAGTCAGTAAATTTTCCCAATCTGGATATGTTATTGTCTTCCAAGTATAATTCTCTTAGCAAAACATGATTTTCCAACTTGGGGAACTAAATATAAATTAGTAATTAACAAAACAGTGCAAGAGTAGCTGATTTTTTTTTCTTCCATAAATAATCTTTATGTACTAATTTACTTAATGCAAATCTTTGTATTTCAATTACAGTTACTAGAGCAATAATCCTAAATACAACTATCACAGCAAAAAGCTATCAAATTCATAGTCTCGATTAAGTCTCTAATATAGAGGTGAAGTGAGGGAATGGGAATGTGTTCCATTATAATACCATTGTACTACTTATATCAAATTTGAGAGAAAGGTAGCGATCAGTAACCTTAGTTATCACAAGCATAGTTTAAAGACATTTAAGCATGATGCAAGAACTACATTTACTGAATCACTTCTATACGAAAGCTGAAATTCCTTCTCTCCAAATTTGCAGCTACTACACATCTCTATCATAGAATATTCCTTATCATCAAATATTTGCCCCATTCATAATTTTTTCAGTTATCTGATATGCTTTTGACACTTAATCAAAAACATAAATTGTATTTTAATTGTCACGATGAAGGGCATATAAGAACATTATCATATTACCAATTTGTTATTCAGGCTTCTTTTTTCTTGCTCTGAAATTCATGACATTCTCAAACATGTATAACAAAAGTCAGGAAGCACTTCTGGAAACAGTAGCTAGTGAAAGGATAATTCATGTACTGTGCATGTATTTGTGTACACGTGTTTTTCTTTATAGATTGATGTCACTGTATCTATAATATATATGTCCTCAATTCTTTTTACTCACATGTCTACTTACATCATTACGTCAACAAACACAAATATTCACTCATACTTTTTTTAACAGTGCTGCTGTAATATAAATCATGACATAAAATGGAATTCTGAACTATACATTCCTTTTGAAGCAAAATATAAAATGTGAAATGTTACTTGAAAAATGAAATTGTACTAATCCTTTCCAAGATAATAAAAATACCCACAAATTAAGAAAAATGTGCCCTCTTTTTGGAACAAGGAGTTTATCTAAAATGAAATTTATTATCAAAAAATAAAGGAAGAGTGCTTTTTGATAGGGAATTATTGGATTTACTCCTATGCACATTTCTTTAATCAAGTATTTAGTTTTAGCACAGAACATCAAGTTTTTACCTCATTCAGATTATTTCCTTGTAACTTCAGAATCTGGAGAAGACCACAGTTCTCAATGCCTTCAATATCAGTGAGATGATTAAAGGAACAATCCAGGTATAGCAGAGTTGGAGTAGCAGAGAGCCCTTTTGTACTGATCAATTGATTGTGATCCACAGCCAGTCGTTGGAGTTTTTTCAATGTCTCCAAGCCTCCTAAAAACAAAATATACTGTATAACATATTAAAATTAATTGTATTTGATTAATTTATTTATAATGGTATACTATTTAGTTTTAATTTTTTTTATAAAATATGCTTATAAAATAAATCTTCCATGCTATGATTATTCAAATTATCTCAAAACCAAAAATATTAGCTTAGTACCTGCATACAATATATTTCATTTTCTATTTTTGAAATTATGTACAGTTATATTATTCATAAAAAACAAATGTATTTCTTTAGAATTTGTTTTGTACCTCAACAAATTCTTATTCTACATTTCATGGTTAAAACTTACCCAAACTGACAACAGTAAAGAAAATCAGTTTGATTTTTGTTATCTGTACTTCGTCTGCATAAACCCTTCAGACAGGTACATCCTAATCACATTAGACTTGATGACTGAGCCTGACTATATGGGAAGAAATCTACCACACAGTCATTATGTCACAAAACAATATAATGTATCGGAAATTTTATAATGGATGCTGAATGATGAAGAAAGAGGAAAAAATGTTAAACATTAATACAATAATACATTAATATGTATTATTATCTAAGCATGTGCTGCACTGTAAAAATTACAAGGACTTTTCTTAATAGATAAAAAATAAACTATTAATTTTTAATATATTTTAATCTTGACCACTTTAATTACGAGGAAATAAATTTAGATGTGCTTCTGATTTTATCCCCAAAAATTGCACATATCTTGTTGAATTGAAATGAAAATAGCTTCAAAAGCTAATCAGCACCATCTAGTGGAATCATTAAGTACAACAATAGAACAAAAATAAGTCATTTAGATTAGGTGGAAGGATGTTTAACTATTTCATCTGAACTTCCAGTTTGAAAAAAAAAAAAGTGGAAATACAAATGCACATCCACAGACACTTCCTGAGATGATATCACAACAAATATCTTCTTTCTATTCTAACATATTGGTTTGGATTTCTAAAGAAAATAGATACTCCTCTAAGGCTTATTATGAAGATCAAACTAAGTAAGATTATACATTATTAAAATAATAAATAATAGACAAATTTGCCTATGAAAGTTATTAAAAGGGACTATGTACGCATGTTCTATTGTACCATGTTACATTTGTTTTCTGCAACAAACAACATTGGGAACCTTTGGGGGAAGATCTTCAGAAGGAAAATCTTGATCATCTTTGGTACTGATGAAAATTATCTGATAAAATGTTATTTTCAAGAAATTCAGTATTCTCACATCTATACTATTTTTAAAATAATTTAATTGAAGTACAGTTAATAGATTCATCTTATTTCTTTAGAAATTGATTTCTTTAGAAATCTTTCAGAACAAATAGGTTTTCTTAACAAATATACTTTTATCACTTTTCTAAGGTCCTCTCTTTAGTTTCACAGGATTTAGAAATAAAACAAACACTAAAAATTAGCTAGATGACTAAATTATTATTAACCCTTGTTTTAAAGTGACAGTGTCAATATTTCCAATGCTGTATTACTTTGATAAATTCTATTGGATTTAGACACAAAAGAAATGGAACAAAGCATATTTTTGAATGATTCCATGTTTTTAAAATGATCAATATATTTATGTGTAACATGAAATGTAAGTAACAGCCTACCAACCAGATCTCTTCAAAGCAGCTGATGATGAAGACAGAAAAGCAGAAACAAATTGGTTTTCTTCAAAATCTATTTTCTTATTCAGACTCTTCTTGTGAATAAGCACAGTATTTTCATTATGTATACAGACAGAACAAGAGGCTTTTACACTGTTGGCTGTGTAGGCTTCATAGCCAAAACACATTAATTTGTATTATGCCATTTTCATATTAACCTTTCAGATACTCTACCTAAGGAAATCTATCCAAACAAAAAATCCCTTACAGCAGAACTGGCACTGAATACAGATTGAATGTACTGTAGATTCCATCATTTCTGTTGGTCCGTGTTGTTCGTTTACTTTGGATTTCTGATTTTTGACATTTAATGAACACCAACATTCATTAGAAGGTTGTGGCGAAGAAATCGATGTCATTTTAGCATGAGCAAAAACAAAATCATAGCAAATGGAGTTGACCGTTTAAAATTTTAAAATGTAAAGCATCTAACTGTCAAGATTAATATGCTCACTAAAAAGTATATTATATATACTTTTAAATATGGTTTTATATTTTTATAACCATTGAACTCTATAGTTTTTTATATACTACAGAAAATGTAATTTTCTCATACATTTTTTTAATAGATACATTCAGATCTCATATTTATCTAGCTTGTTGCTTGAATTATTTATAAGCATAATGCATTTGTGTTAAATATTCTTATGGTTTATATAATATTGTGAAATCATAGTTATAGCTATGAGATGGGTGGCCATATAAATAATTTAAATAAATATTGTTATAAATTTCCAACCTGTATTTGTGTAAGCATTCCTGTGCAAGGTAAAAAAATTCATTTACTGCTTATTAGCCATTATGCCCTTTATTGTTTAAGTTATATTTAACTTAGAAATAGTGTAATTAAAGATTAATGCAAACGTAGGTATAAAGCAAAAAAAACCAAAACCCACTGTCTTTTACAACTTATTTTCTAGAGTCTCTCTTGATTGTTTGAGACATAGAATCATACTTTAAAATAAAAGGTAGACACTGGGGCATAATGTCCATTTTGAACCTTAGCTAAATATCTCTAAAGAATAATTCACAATTAGATGGCATGCATCAGGAAAAATATTCCACTTAATGTATGTTAGGTTTGTTCTGTGTTTGGCATGAATTTTATATCTGTTGCATATCTGTTTAATTTATCTGTGGTTTGTTTGTTTGTTTGTTTTGTAGGGAGATACAGACAATGCCCCGATTATGACTGATCATACCTACATTGACAGATTTATACTAACAATTCAGATGTACAGGTAGTTCTCAACTTACAACCATTCATTTAGTGATCATTTGAAGTTACAATGGTGCTGAAAAAGTGACTTATGACTGGTTTTCAGACTAACCACTATTGCAAAAAACCCCATGGTCATTTGTTCAAAATTTGGGCAGTTTATGATTCATACATTTATGACAGTTGCACTGTCCTGGAGTCATGTGATCACTTTTGATCCTTCCGTCAAGCAAAGTCGGGGGGGGAGGGAGCCAGATTCACCTAAAAAAATGCACAATTCATTTAATGATTGCAATGATTTGCTTAACAACTATGGCAAAATGATCGTAAAATGGGGCACAACTCACTTAACAACTCTTTTGTTTAGCAATGGAAATTTTGGACTCCATTGTGGTCATAAGTCAAGGACTTTATAATATATTATTATAAATGAACATAAAAGTACTCAGAGCTAGAATCAGATATTTTCAACAGTTGTCATTAAAATACCATACATGCAGATTGTGATTTAAGGACTTGACCCTACATAACCTAGTGGTAGGGAACAAAAAGATCAGTGTAAAGAGCATTATAGAAAGACAGGACTGGGTGGGACAGGAATTTCTTTCAGTCAATGCACTCACTGGGGTTTAGGTAGCATATAAGTTTAAATAATAATATTTACCTATCAGAGCTCCTTGGGACAACTCAGTAGATGAATAAAAATGCCAAATCAGTCTAAATATCTAGCAGACTGTGCAACCAATCATGATAATAAAGTGATTCCTTCTCCTCCTCCCCCTCCCTCTCCCCCTCCAATGTTTAAGAAAGTTGATGTGCATAGGGGGAATAAACTAGTTATGTGGTCACACTGAAAACTATTGTTTCTTTAACTACATGGTCTCTGGATCTTTTCCATACTGTCTTGATGAAAAACACACATGATTAAAGAATATATTTGCCAGGTTGTTAGTCCTTTAAAAAAAAAAACTTCTTGCAACATCAGTGAGTAACTGCTTGGCTTCAAATGCTGATGATTTCAGCTTATATATTTCCTGATCATTAGTCAAGCTGAATAGGAATATGTAAGCTGAATTCTACCATCTGAATGATCATAAGATGCCCATTAGATACATTAAGTCCCATTTAAAATCTAAATTGGTCCATAGCTATATACTCTAAAGAACAGAACAGACCTTCCATCTTCTAGTCCAACCTCCTGCTTAGGCAGGAAACCCTATATATCATTTCAGATAAATGGTTGTTCTAAAAAACTTCTAGTGTTGGAGCACCCACAACTTCTGGAGGAAGTTTATTGAACTGATTATTTGTCTTAATTGTCAGGAAATGCCTCCTTAGTTTTAGGTTGCTTCTTTCAATTAAAAAGTTATTAAATACTATATTAAACAGTAATAATAGTCTGCAGCTGTGAACAAGCTAATTTCCATATTTTGTTTGTCTTTAAAATACTGTATATATTACAGAGTATACAAATTTCAACAAATAGCAGGAATTAATTTTTTCTAAGACAGAAAATATTTTATTATATACATGAATTACTATGCTAAAGGTTGCAGCTCCACTATTTATAATTAGTATCTTACCAATTCGGGTTATTTTATTATAGGAAAGTTCAAGATTCAAGAGATTACTGCAGCCATATAAACCATGAAGTGATGAAATATTATTTTTGTTCAGAATTAGAATGCAGAGATTTTCTAGATTCTCACAATTAATCATCTGAATGTTGTTCTCCTATTTGGGGGGGACAGGACACAGAACAAAGCAAAGACATTAAAAACAGACTATTTTTTCTCCTTTAAATTTCAATACAAACTATATTTTAATCCCATGAGCATCTGGTCAGAATTAAGTCTCACTGAGTTAAGTATAATTTATATATATATATA
>BHFT01034698.1:20867-38926 GCA_004320025.1 Laticauda laticaudata | reverse complement strand
GGGGGGGGGGGGGGTAGATTAACAGGAGCTCACCCTGTCATGCAGCACTCAGATCTTGAGACTGGGTTGGCAGCTTTCCAGCAGACTTTAATCACTAAGCTATCATGTCTCCTTATATCTACATTACTTGTATATAAATTGGACTGTACTTAATTTGATGAGGTGACTGAATATTTATCTTTTTTAAAAAAAAACTTCCTTTTTTTCTTAAAAAAAAGAACCCTTGTAATGTCTCATCTCATGATGAGCTGTGGCTTAGTTTTTTTCTCCAAAAGAAAGAAGGTGTGAAATATAAAATCCTTGCTTCATCAAGGCATTGCAGGATTCCCTAGCAGTACAGTGGATCTAATTCTTCCTTGCAATCCTCTCACAGTTCAGTACCACCTGAAGTTGAACAGTCATTTTAGTGATGCAAAATAGCTAATGAATCCACTTGATGTATTTTAATACTTTTTCAGTAAAGTAATAGTTCCTGAAGTCATACTAAGTGTCAGTGGAAGGAAATCAGAATCTATCCTGCCAGCAAGTTGAGGTAGATAGATGCTTTGGATGGTAGACTTCAGAAGATGGTAACAAAGATGGTAAAGGAAATAACTAAATAGGGTCCAGCATGTGTAGAATCTCTACACTTACCTCCTGCCTTCAGTGCAATGGAGAATTTAATGCCATCACCCATGTTGTGATGACTCCCTGGACACTTTCCCAGATAGCTGTCTAGATGTCAGCTCAGGGAAGGATGAATCAGTTCCTGACACATCAGGAGCTGAGTGGATTGATGGCTCCAAGCCCCTGTCTGTGGAGATTTGGCTGAAGCTCCAGGTGGGGAAAACATGCAGCTGCAGCTGGTCCATGATGATGATGAGGGACTGCCTTCTGCCCTGATCCAAGAACACGTAGAGCAGAGAAAAGGCAAGAGCAGAGAAAGTCAGCCATCCTGATGTGCTGCACTGGAAGCTAGCTATTTAATACAGCAGACAGATGGAGGTAATGCTGGTAATGACTTGTTTGTTTCCTATGTATTTTCTGGTCATTGTGATTCCTGCCTCATTTTGAATTGACATCATGCCTTCTTGGATTATGCCTTGGAAATTTTGGACTTTTCTTGCACCGTGAACTCTCTTGTATTGTGGATTTAAGTTTGCCTGGTGGATTTAGTTTCACTGAAAAAATTTAAGTGACTTGTGGACAATTTGGCCACTGCTCTGTGGACTAACATTGGTCTGCTCATTGGGACAATTGGGACAGTTCTGGGTTTTTGGTGAAGGGAATTGCTGGGGAATATTAATAAACCACAGTTAAGTATGTGCGTGAGTGAGCGGGACAGTACTCATGTTCAGGAAGGATTCCACTGCCACTTCAGTTTACTTTGACAGGAGAGGTGATGGGTACAATCCTGTTCTTTGTCTTAAAACAGAAAATGTTGTGTCATTCAAGACCCAATCTTATTTTATGTATTTGATGACTCCATCTGGACTGCATGTCAATAGCATGTACTAGATCTGGGTTGCAAGGATTTAGATGACAAAAAGATGCACAACAATAGCACTCTTTGTTTACATCTAGTGCTCATCTGGAATTTTGCAGTTTCTCATCACTCTAAACAGTTATCCTGAGTTAAATAGATTATAGATACCATTTTATTGCTGCAATGGAACCCAGTTGGGTTAGATTCCCCCCCTCCATTAATGTGCTATGTATTAAAAAAATATAGAGACCAGTCTTTTCCTGCTCTAGCAATGGACATTAAGAATATAATTTGTAGTTTGTGCATGAGGAAGAGGAAAGCATGAAAAAGTGAGAATTTGTGTGCATGGGGAAATATTATATGTGCAGAGAGTGAAAGTGGAATGCCCAGAGAAATAAGCTAAATCCTGTATTTTAATGTGAATGAGTAAACAGTCAGCGCTACTATAAATCTCCAAGGTATTTGATCTTAATCCCTAGGGCAATTCTGGCAAAGAGAGATAACTGCTCTGAAGCAGAAATGTTCTTAACATAAAACCCACACTGTATTCACTCTCTGTGTGTCAATTTTTCTCCTTCTTAAAATATTAATAAATAGTTTTAAATGCCTACCTTTCCTTAGCCCAGAGGCTGCTCTTAAGAGCTTTGTCTATTATGTATGTCAACCCTTTTCTTCACTAATGAGAATATTTTAATTTATGGCTTATGATTGCCAGTCAAGGTTCAGGCAAAATTGGAGCTGCATAAGAACACCGGAGTAGTGGGAGGTGTTTACTTCATATTGTACCTCTGAAACAAGGGGGGGGGGGAACTTGCACACTGCAACATGATGTTAGTAAGACATGGAGAAAATTGGCTGACCCATGGGGTGAAGTTGATAGATGCTAAATCTGGTGTGTAACTGAGGAAGTAAGCTATTTATAGATGAGGCTCCTTAGAAAACAATTTATATATCTTCTACAATATTTCCTTAGGAAAAAGGGTTTACTGAATTTATTTTAAAAAGACCTAATTTGTTTTAAATTTTTATTATTATTGTTTTTAATGTTTTTATTTGTAAATGCTGATCTGTGACCTTAATAAAAATGCTCCAATTTGCACTTCTTGGATTTTGAGCCTAGAGAACTTTTGAATTTTTTGTAATTTTGTAATATATTGTGACAGTTTTAAATAGATTGCATAAATGTATGCATAATTAATATTCCTGTTAAAAGGAATTTAAACACCATCTCCTCATTTGCTTTTGAGTGTGATAGATAAATGCATGCTCAAGGATATTATAGTGCCATGGATTTGCATGTAGCTGATATTCATAAATAGTTTTGAATTAATCTGAATGGAAGGATTAAGTGGCTTTGTGACTCTGCTTCAATCCAGTGCTATTCAGCATCTTTATAAAAAACAAATTGAATGGAAATTTACAGATGACACCAAGCTGCATAGACTTCACTTGGAGTACTCTGTTCCTTTCAGGGTATCAAACAGGGAGAAGTTGAGAGGATTCAGGGAGAACTAGCAGGATAGTAAAGGATAAATCAAGCCCTTTGAAGAATGGTTAATGAAGCTGGATGGAAATATTATTGTACTTCCACAAATATCTAAGCAGATTTCTATAAATATTTAAAAATATGTCACATGCAAGAAGGGGAGGGCTGTTCTTTCTTGAACCAAGGAGAGGACAAAAAAGGATTTTAAAAAGGCAGATCCAGGCTGAATAGTATGATGACTTTCCTGATGGGGAGAGCTGTTAAGAAATAAAAGGAAGAAATAAGAAGTCCATCTACAACTGCAGTAATTTCCCCCTCCCCCTTTGAAGCTCCTGCAATGAGAAGGCAGTTGAATAAATAAGGGCCCTTCCAGCTTTCTCAGGTAGTTCTCAACTTACGATTGGTCATTTAGTGACCATTCAAAGTTACAAAAGTCCTCCTTTAGAGCTACTTATGATGCAGTTTCGAAGTTCCGATGGCTGCCCTCCTCTCTCACAGTGACATGATCATATTTGGGACACTTGGCAACCAGCCTGCATGTACAGCTGCTTGCATCATCCTGTGCTCACATGACTACAATTTACAAAGTCTTTTTGATGGAAATCAGTGTTTACTTTTGGTTTAGCCATTTTGGCTAAAATGGCTTCACTTAATGACTGCCATATTGGCTTAGTGACTGAGACTTTTTAATGACAGCTGCAAAAAAAGGTTGTAAAATTGGGCTTGGTTACATGGTGACCGCTTAATGACTGGTGTGTACTTGCAGACTCAATTCCTGTTGTAAATCAAGGATTGAGGACTAAGATTCTAAGATTCAACCAATTTTCATCAGTCATGCGGGCACTTGTTATAATCTTGCAAAAATGATGACATCTGAAGAAGAAAAGCCTTAATCTGTAGCATGTTATGTTACCTGAACCATCACTCATCTGCTCTTAATTCACAATATATCTTCTTATGCCACTGAATAGATCTTTCAAGCAACAGGAAGCAACATGAAAGTCCCCCTTTTGACATGATATTCGACAGGCCGTTCATCACTTGATATTGCAGACCTCTTTACCATTCTGGTGGCATTCTGATGACATGCAATTACCAACATTTCTAGATTTCATGCTTGTTGTAGCCCCAACCTACCTGAAAACTACCAGATTGGCAAAAGCAAGCCCACACTTCTGATGTTAAGGGTGCTACAGCCAGTGGACATTGCAGTGAGCTTAGAAATAATTTGGGGCTCAGTGTAGAAAGTTGATGGGATAAAGAAAAGAAGCAAAAGGATCTTGAAAACAAGATGAGTTGATTTATTCTTTAAAAAAAAACACCACATCCTGACTGTGGAAAGGAAAACAGTCCTACAGTAATACTACTACCCAAATGTGTCAGTTGGTTGAACATTTAATTTGATTTATTTGATTTAGGCTGCCACCTGACTCCAAACAACTCTGGTTGGTTCCTACACACATCCTTAGAATTCTCTGGTGCGGTGCTCTGATTGTTGTAATCCTTTCTGATTATAGTGTCATGCAGGAAGATGAATTAAGGAAAGTCTAAACAAGAAGCAGTTCACTTGTCTGGAAAACTAAAACATATGGTTTCTATTCAGATTAAATCATTCTTACCTCATCATGTTGCCTATGGTGAGGGAAGATTACACCAAAGCAAAGTCAGCCAGAAGCAACTTAAGCTTTAAGATGCTTGGCAACTCCACTTCAAGCTATCTTTCAAAGTGTTGACCTGAATGCTAGCATTTCATATGTAGGAAGATTATCTCAGCAGTGAGTTTTTGCAATTACTATCATATGGTTTATGTTTCTGTCCTGAGATTAGGTCATAGGCATGTGATGTCAATGGATCTCTCTCTCTCTCTCTCTCTGTGTGTGTACTGTAAAATGAAGCCTTTTCTTGTTGCCTCTTCTAATTATGCCTTGTAAAAATATTTTATAAGCTGCTGAATAAATAAAATCAGCAAAGGAAGGAAGGTTGGGAGAATGAAGTGACTTTTGAAGAGATATTTGCTTCTGTATTTTAAACATCTCTCTTTCTAAAAAATGTCCTTGATAATAGAGTATTGGATGGGCATTCTGCTTCTTTTGATACAAATGAATTACAACGAAGCAGTTATAATTAAAGTAAGACCATATTTTCCCGATGTTGGATTTCCAAGATGTGGATTCTTTTAATGCATTATTAATAATAACTGTTCCTCACCATACCTCTTGTGTCTGCTGAATTATTTACCGTGAGGAGAGCTTTTGCAAATTTTGTAGATTTCTGTTAGAATATATCAGTAGGTAAATAAGGGTTATACACAAATACACACATACACATTTGCATGGAATAAATAAATAAATAAATGATTTAAAGGCAGTGTTATGAAGAAATGCCAAAGAGCCTTTACCATTGATTTATTATTTATTTACACCATTTACTATCTTGCCTTTATTATTTTTATAAATAACTCAGCTTCCTCCTTTTATTTTCCCCACAACGAGAAACCCTGTTGAGGGGAGGTGAGAGAAAGTAATTGGCCCAGTCACCTAGCTGGTTTTCATGCCAAAAGTGAAATAAGAACTCAGTCTCTTTGTATCCAACTTGATGATTTAGCCTCTATAGGAATAATATTCCTTCTAAGATTATTCCAGTTGTACTACACACATACACACGCATACATACACACACATACATACACACACACAGATGCCTAAAACTACATTTTTCATTTAAAAATATTTTACTTTTATACAGGTGAATGTAAATATAATTAATTCATGATGTAAGCTTAAGTTAAATTAACTGCTTCAGATAACTTTAGGGATTTTATAACTATAGTAAACTGTTAATAATATATTTCTTGGCATTTATAGCAGAAAATAAATTTACACTTTGAATTGCCTGAATTAAACCTAACTGATTTGGCTCATAGAAGGAATTACATATGGGAGTCTCACTATGAAAATTTATGGAGACCTGGGCTCCACCTGGATGCAAACAAATGAGAAAACAGAGTTTGGGAGAATAGATTTTGCTGTTTAATATCAACCTTCATTTTGGCAAGATCTCCAAATAGAAAAGTAATTGAACAGGAAACAAAACTGCTATCCCTGATGAGCAATTATTCATTGAAGTGATTTGTTTAAAAATCTATAAGCATTCACAGTTGGCATTCTTGCTTTTTTATAACACATTTTATAGCATTTTTACCACTTCATCCTGTTCTCCCATTCTAAGAGACCTGAATGCCTTGAATAATTGAGAGGATCTTCAATAGATTTCAAATATTACTGAAACTGGAATCAGATTATATTTATGTGTTATGTTACATAGGAATTGATCTATTCATTCTTATAGAAGCAGCAGAAGGATATTATTATATATATCAAGATGGTATCATGATGAGCAAATGAATTAAACCTTGACTGATGTTACCATAATAGAGCTTGTGAGCAGACAGTCAATCCTTAGATTCATCTGAGGATTTAGTCCACAGGTTGGCATTCAGTAATTCACTTTTTAGAATTAGGGTTTTTCTATTGGCAAGACCTGAGACTGATTTTTCTTGTACAAGGTAAATGATAATTTACTGGAAGTAGTTAGAAATAGTTTTATTTAAAAGTTCAAACCTCTTTTATATTAATTTATTCACATTGGTGCTGTAATTTGAAGACATGTCTGGCTGGACTAATATGGAAAGTGAAATCCAACATAACTGGGAAATTTACAGCCTTTCGGATACCTATGGAGATTCTCAGTCATCCAGGTCATGGCTGTCCCAAAGGTGTTTTTTAAAGAAGCAATTGGACTTTCTTGTTTTTCTTTGAAACATTTTGCTTTTCATCCAAGAAGCTTCTTCAGCTCTGACTGGATGATGTGGAATAGAAGAATTTATATTACTTGAAAACAGTTGGTCATTTGCATTATTTTAGAGAGTCATTGAGGTCACTCTCAGGGTCAAATGGGTGGAATAGTTCAAATGGGTGTGCAGCCTTCTTGGAGATGCTGAAAGGACTGTGTGGTGGAATTGTGCATTCTGCAGGATGTTTTCTGCTCTATGTTTCTTCATTGTTGAATACAGATGCTGGCTGTTGGGGATGAGTCTGTGTTGTCTGTATCTTAAACTGAAGTGCAAATGGTTCCTGTAGTGTGCAATTTTTCTTCAAAGAAAAACAAAAAAACCCAGTTGCTTCTTGAAAAAGCACCATTGAGACAACCATGATTTGTATGATAAAAATCGCTATAAACGTTTAGCTATAATGCTTTGGGATGAATACTCTTTGAATGGTGTGGGAGTATGAATGGATGTCCTAAAAAATTGCAAACTACAGGAACCATTTGCACTTCGCTTAGAGTTTCTTGCCCTGAAATGCAGTTTTCTGCCCTGTAAAGGGTCACAGAGCAGAAAACATCTGACAGAAAGCACAGTTCCACAACTGCAGTTCCAAGAAGGCTCCACACCTATTTGCAGTACTCAGCTGATCCTGAGGACACAGTCAAACCCTCAAGTACCCTCAATGACTCTTTAAAAGAATGCAAATGACCAGCTAGTCTGCAAGGAATATAAATCCTTCCATTCCTCACTATCCAGTCAGAGCTGAAGAAGATTCTTAGATAAGAAAAGAAACTTCTTCAAATAAAAACAAGAAAGTCCAATTTCCTCTTGAAAAAAGCATCTTTGGGATAGCCTTTCAGATAGATTGCCACTATGGAAATTAATTTTTTATACTTTCTTCAATTTTTTCTGGGTTCCAATTGCTTTCACTGGACTGCATTAATAGTGAAAATGAAGTACTTATGAACTTTGTTTTTCACATCTTGGTGTATGTGCAACGGAAACAACAACAACAAACCAACCCAACAGAATTCCTGTTCTATATATGCTACCAGATTTGGACTGCAAAAATCCAGAGAGCTAAGAATGAGAGATTTATGTTTGTCTTTACTGCTATCTAGTGGTGATCCAGTTATCAGATATGATAGCCCTAGTGCAATTTCAAAACAAATTAAGAACAATTCAAACACTGAGTGGGAAAGGAAGATTGTCTTCTTCCAATATTTGTATGTACAACACATTCTCTTTTTCTCTTGTATCTTGAGCTTGATGAAATCAAGCAGAAATCCTGCAGAAATCTATCTTCTACTTTCTGGAAAATTTTCTTCTCCTCAAAACAGGATTCTGTTTTCTTTTTTACTTCATAAGACTTTGCTTTTTTAGGTGTGAACATTTTATGGAGGTTTTGACAAGTTTTGCTCCTATAAAATGCAATGAAGGCAGGGTCCTTATCGTTATTCTTGTTCTTCTTGTTATTATTATTAATTATTCCATTAATCAACTGTCTTCCACAGCTTCATGTGCTGAGTGCAAGTACAAAGCCAAGTAAATTTATATAACTAAGAGGAAATTGGGGAATAAAGGACAAGCAACCAATTTACATACTACTTGGCCACCTTGTAACTAAGATACGCTCAGCACTATAGCCATGAGAAGTTTAGCAAATTCTCTAGCACATCATTCAAAAATAAAGGCTCTTTTCCAAGCTCACAGCAAGATTCATTCCTGCGCTGCTGGGTGGTATTAGATGGAAAAAATGCATGCATGATCTTGACAGCCATCTCTCTTTTTGCAATGCTCCCTAGAATAAAAACATGATGATTCCGGAAAATGCTATGAAAAGAATAATGATGTGTGAATAAGAACTCTGGTGGGAAAAACCAAGGATCTTGGCCACCCCATGTTTCAGAAGTGAGCTAATATATATATTGGATTGATTTTTTTCCCCAGGAATGAGGAAGGCTATCCAAACTTTGTTCTATAAGCATTCATCTCTCTGAAGGTCATCTGGGAGCAGGAATCTCAAATCCATTCCCAACAAGGTCCATGGGGAAACAATTTTTTTGTGCCTTATATGAAAAAGAGCTGTTTGATTCTCAGTTAGTGAAGCATATAGAATGAAACCATGCCACGGTTCCTATCGTGCTATTAAAAACAGAGAAAAATGCAGTGCTAATGAGCTTCTTGCCCACACAGTAATTATAAATCAATCTTTCAAGGAGAAGAGCATCAAGATATTAAGAAAAATGTTATGAAACTGCATCTGGTTGAATCATACTTTCTTTTTAGCCTCCTTAAACCATATTAGGCTATTTTATTCATGTCTCCCAAACTAAACCATTTACAATTTGATACCGTGTGATCCTAGATTTTCAGGGAAGAGGAAGGACTCAGACTGGGGACCTTCAGCATGCAAATTTGATGCTATTTAGAGTAAAGGCATTTTCCTTCTGTGTGACATCTTTACTTTGTGGTCCCATGGAATTCTTTCTGTCACACTCCTTTTCCCATGCAAATTTAGCGTTCATATAAAAGGGGTAGTTTCATCAATAGGACATGCAGCCTGCTTGTTTTTGCAAGAAGATGAAGCTATGTCTGGCTCCTGGAATAGACTGAAGGAAGCTCAAGGAGTTGATCCAGACAAAAAAAAACTATTACTGTTAAATAATTATTCAGACTAGATGAGCGACATTCAAACTATTTCTGAAGCAACTGCACTATACTTCCCATGAAGAATCAACTTCATTTCTTTCAAAACAACTGTTCTGACCCAGGCTTCATTCAAATTAAGAAAACACACGCTGTGTGTAAAAGCAAACCTTTTTTAATGTGATGCTGGAAATGATTTGCATTCCCAGCCAAAACTCATTAAACACAGTTGTCTGAGATAAGAGCACACCTTTCAGAGTTGTAAAAGACTGCCAAGAAACAGATGTCCACTTAATTAGCAGATAAACTGACAGAAGTTCCAGCAAAGACAAACCAGAGTCCGTAGGGCTTTGATGAGGAATCAGAATCTAATGAACTTCTTTGCTTCCTGCAAAGAGCACATCACAGATGGCCGGCTTTTATCCCTTATGGGAGGCGCTCCCCGGGGTCCTGGGAACAGGCTCCCCGGGCTCCTCTGTCTTGCTGCTGCCAGACTCCAAAAGCTCCAAAGGCAGCACCCCATTCTCAGATAGTCCTGGTCCCATTACTGCATCAGATGCAGGACCCTCATCCAAGTCCTCGCTAAGACTCCCTGACTGGCTCCCTTTCATTCTCACCATCCAATACATCTGCTGTCTGCACTGGCTGTCGGCAAACCACAACAACAACTTTGAAAACCCCTATCACAATTATTAGCAATTGAATGGCCCAAAACAGAGTTGACAACAACTGGTATAAAATGATGACTTTGGCACTGTTATTAAGACTGCTTGGGCTCATCTGCATTGATTTGAAGGGCTATAAAAAAAGTAACAGATTGGAAACATGGCACCATTCTTCCATTTATTCCAAAATCTTTTTTAGAAACTTCACATGTATTCTCTTTAAGTGTATGGTTTTTCAATTTGCTTTGAATACCAAGCTTTCAATACAGGGAGATTTTTAAAGTCTCTGCTCTTATAATCATTAAACAGCTTTCTAGTTTTGGATGGATGGATGGATAGATGCATTGCATCAATATTATATCATGTATTCTTATATTATATCAACCTTTTGTTTAAACTCTAAGAATGAGATGGGGCGGTACCTAAATTTGATGAATTCATTTTTAAAAAGACTACCTTTATTGTGCTGACTTTGCTTGTTCTCTTTCTCTCTTTGGGTTTTTTTTACTGGAGTTTAAAAGTCTTATATATTTTTATTCTGTGGATTTTTTAAAAAATTATGCTTAGAAAACCAATCAATAAATTTGCAAATCCAAACAATCAATAAACAAGCAAATTAACAAAGCTCTCCTGGTTTTTATTATGTAGTAGTAAACTAGTATCTGATAACCAGATATTGTTCATAAACCCAAGAATATGAGCAAAAGTGTGATGCATTGGTTCAGAGCAGTGGTTCCCAGCTTTTGCAGCTTGATGGCCCAGGGAGAGAGGGGGGGAACTGGACCGCTATGCATTCACACCTGCAGTTCAACTTTAACATGAGCAGCAGGTTGATGCAAATGTGCATGTGCATGTGCATGCTGTTCAACTTACACATGAGCTGTGCACGCACATGCATGGGAGTTGGCCTGCACAAATAAAGCTGCACATCCATGTGTGCATATGGGTCCCCCACTTGTGAGGTCCAGTTCTGGTGGTGGGCCGCAGTGTGATGTTTGGGGACCCTTAGCATATAGAGTTTAGAAACGGGTAAAAGATTGAAGTTTATTAACCCAGGAAACTCACTGACTAATTTATTCCAAGGTTTGTTATGAGGTTAAAAATGTGGCAATCCTGCATCTTTTTCTCCTAAGCTCTCTTGCAGAGTAAACTTGTTAAATTAGCTGAAGTGTTCTTATAACCCAAATCTCTTAAGAAAAAGGAAAATCCCTTATCTCTTTGGACAAAAAGTCACAGCAACAACAGGGCTTTGGGAAGAACATTTTATTGCTAAGCATATTCTTGAACAAAAAGGCAATTATGAAAAGAAAAGAACAGGGGAAAAAGGAAAGGATGTAGAGAAGAAAGCAAACAAAAGTGAGAGATAACGGCACAATAACGTCAACCAAAATCTTCACAGTTCTGTTCAGAAAATAATAGTGAAATGGGAGAAGCTTCTAGAGTCTAGACAGAAATGCACATGTTCCCCAAAATCTGTCCCAAACAAACAGAGAAAAAAAAGAAAAGTGGGGTTTCCTAAAGAAAAAAAAAAGCAGAAAATCATTTCACAAGACTCCAAGAACAGCAGCAATCTTTTACAGACATCAAGATATAATCAACTCCATATATGTTTGGCCAGTGAGGCTGTTGAAAATCATTCTTTCACATCTTTTAAAAACCAGTCTTTCTCTTTCTCTCTCTTTCTTTCTCTGTTGTAGTGTAAAAAAAAATTAAAAATTAATCCAAAGAAAACAAAATAAACCTCACACACCAAAAAGATTTGTTAGTCAGGTAAGCCTCTTCTCAAAGCATATGAGAAGGCTGCCTTTTTTATTGTTCCCATGTGCGTGTGTGCATTAGATAACACGTCTTCAAAGATTCATGCGACTTATAAACACCAGCAAGAGTAGATTTCTAAACCTAAACAGCTGATTAGATTTCATCTGTACACAGGAAAATTGTACATTTTTTTAATTTGCCAAGTCCTCTAAATTATGTGTTTTCCCTGTTTCTATCAGTCTCGCCGTCCTCCTTGTTTGCTTTTATTTATTATTGTTATTTTTTGCACATGATATTTGTGGCCAGAAAACACCAGTTGATTATTTTTACTGTACAGTAAGTTACTCTTTAAAAAAAAATGGAAGAGATTTTTTTTAAAAAAAGAAACAATCCAACAATTAAGTACACTGAATATAATCAACAACTCAATGAAATCTCAGAGAATTTTATGTACATTAGGGTATCCATTTAGAAATTACACCAGCCAAAAAAAATTGTAGTAAAATATGTAAACAAAAAATTATTCTTATCTGAAAATTGTGGGTTTTTTTGACACAGGTAACTGTGACAAGGTTAAAATGCACACTCTGTTCACATTTTTAAAGTTTAGATTTTTGCTGTTTTGTAAAAACATTTTCTCTTTACAACAGTCTCATTTCATATTAAGATTTTAACAGCATTTCTGTTCCAGTCATCCCATCAAACATACCATGATAAATATATCTGTGTCTGTATATATATATATTTATATTTATTTATTTTTATATATATTATACTATTAATAAGCTCCTTTATTTTTTCTTTGTGTCATAAGGACTTTTTAAATTTATTTTCTTTCATATAAAAGTCAAGGGATAGGGAGCATAGGGCAAATGGAAGGACAGCGAATCAGAAATGTCAATCTACAAAATTAAATTGTATGAAACATACCATCTTGGTTTTGTTTTGTTTTAAAGCACAATCCCTATTTTTAATTCCTCCATGACATTTTTTGGCTTGTGTGACATGTGATTTTGTCACAAGACAAACTCCATAATCTTTCTAAAGGCTTTATTCAGTTGATCACTACTCTGCATTCATACAGTGTCCTATGCCAAAGAACCAGACAATGGCTCTCTTATTTTTGCTTGGACTATTCAATTGAAAATAACTACTTTGATTTTGATGCTGTTGTTTTTTCCCCATAATTGAGCAAATGGTAATCAGACATGGCTAGGGGCTTCTAGTCAAAGAAGAAACTGTTATCCTCTTATGACTTTACCAACGAATAACTAGAGCCAGTATCTGGGGTTGTCCAATATTTCATGACCATCATTTTCTGCATGATCACCATCACTGCCTCTTCCTCACCTTTCTTTTTTATGTTAACAACTTACTGCAGACAACAGATTCAAGAGACAACACAACCTGATAGGTAGAGCAAACACTGTGAATGGAACATGAGTTCATATATGGCAACAGTCTTTATTTAGTATATATTTTCCCCAAGATTTCTTCTTGATTTATGTCCTGACTCATTCTCCCAAAACCTCTCACAGAAAATGAAAAAACTCAGACAAAAAATATAATGAAAACCCCAAACCATTTTTATTAGTAGTATTACTATTTCTTTCCCCCTCACATCTTGAAAAAATGATACTCGGGCTGAACACGGCCAGATCAGTTGTTCTGTTTTGTTTCTAATATTTCCACTTTTTTTCTTGTTCTATTTTTTTTGTTATTTTTTTAAAATAATAAACTGGAAAAAAATAGAGTACAGTCAAAGATTGTGAACATCATTAAAGACTCACTTGGAGATACGAAACAAGTAAGCCGTGAAGTCTTCTGCCCTTGCAGAACAGTTCAGCTGAGGAGGAACTCGGAAGGCTTTTAAGTCTGCCAACATGGATATGCTGGGGAGGCCTTCTTTTGAACACTATATGTGCTTTATAATACAGGAGGGCAGAGTTTGGGGACTCCAAGCAGTGATTTGAAAACTTAGCAGTCAACGACTGAAATGTTTATGCTCAACATTGGTCTCAAACCTCAGATGGTTTCTCCCAATCTCGTTGGCTGCAACAGTTTTGGTTCAGTTATAGCTCATTCAATATTTATATATAAATATTTTTGTTTTGTTTTTACACATAATATTCTTTGTCCTTGTTTTTCTGTTTCTTGTGGCCGCTCTTTGAACTCTGCTGCTTCTCCTTCATGAGCGTGCCATTGCTCTGGGCTGAGTTGCTGATGTAGTTACGCGTCTCATCCACCTGATAGGACCCTTCGTCCCTGTTCCTGTACTTGTACATGGCATACAGGAGGATCAGGATGCAGAGGGCAGCAGCAGCTACAATGCCGACGACCATTCCCGTTGTGCTGCTCGACTCACGGACCACCTCTGAGGCCCCCGGAACCCGTCTGATTCCTGGCTCCGTGGGGTTTGCTGTGGGCACATTACGGAACATGGGGGAAGTTATTAGTGGGTTCTTCAGTTTTGTGCTGTCTAGCTCATAGGCAGTGGGCAACGGAAGCAAGACTATATCAGGCTGGGGTTTGAGGTCACGATTATTCATGTTGCCAGCTGGCAATTTGGGCACCATCCCAGTCGAGGACGAAGCTGTGGAGCGGATCAGCTCAGGGGACAAAGCTGTGATAGTAGTCCTACCAGTTTCGGAGACTTTGTTAGGTCTAAAGTCCTTGGCTTCCCACTTGGGTGCGTGTGCTTTGTAGCCACCTTCGAAGATTGAAGTGGAAAGACTTTTATCTGTTACCAAGGAGAAGGTGGTGTAAAAATCTTCATCATCAGTAGGGGGTAGATTAGAGTCAAAAGTTTCCCCTGAGCCATACCCAGATATCACCAAGCCATCATCATCACAACCATCGCTGCCTTGGTCCGACAAGCAAGGTAACCCCGCCTCAGAGGTCATGGACAGGGAATCTTTGGTGGTCTCAATAATGGTGAGGAGGGGACGGAAGGTAGTGGGGAGTGTAATGAAAGGTGCACGAGTAGTAATAGGAGGGATATCTAAAGGGTCTTCTACAAGAAGAGGGATAACTAATTCACCTCCTGGACAGAAGAAAAGAAAAAAAAAGGAAAAAGTTAGTTCATCTTGATTGCAATGCAAGATGTAATAATTCACCTCACCTGTCTCAAAACCTGAGTGTATAAACCTGCACATGTATGTGGACAGCTGCATGAAATTAGCAGTTTTTAAACTCTCTCAGCAGGGCTCTACATTTTTATAAATCTATACCCCCCCTTCCCCAATATTTGGATGCAGTTTCCCTCCTCTTTCAACTTTTCAAAGACAGGATGTATTTAACCTGGTTGTTGAAGATACTCTCAGATTGACTTGCCAAATTCTAACCTCATACATTTCTTCTGTTCAATGTAATATTTTTAGAGTTTTCAGTAAATGCATGTTTCATCATAATAGCAAGTTAGTTAGAAATATGTTCACTCTTTTGTTTTTCTTCATAACATATGAAAGGTTTTAAAAGTAAAACCTCCCTCAACTCATGCTAACTTCTTGGAAACTTCATGAACATATCTGTGCAATTTATTAGCAGCATTACAAAAGAAGCTTGATATTGTCCTATTTGGGGACATCTGTTGATTTTCTTGTCTAGCCAATAACCTTTGGAGTCCCAAAAGATCCCAATCCAACTATGAACTGAGCCTTCCAAGCTATTTTAAGGTTAACTGTATCACAACTTGGGCTATTAAAAGGCTATCTCACTTTTTAAAATTTGGAATTGATCAAGTGAAGAAGCAAATAAAAAGATACCAATCAGGTACACTTTAAGATCAGTGTATAATCCAAATAACTACAATTAGCCAAATAAAATGTCAATTCACATTTTCCAAGAACCTGGAAGGTTGCATCCATTTAAAAATGCTCTGTTTAGCCAAATGAAAATTCTTCTACGATCACTGCTACTACTTTCATAATTAGAGCTGCCTAGAATTTGTTGGATAGGTTGGATATTTGTTGGATATTCTTGTTGAAGAAAATAATATGTGTACTAATAAATTGTTAGAAGAAGAGTAAAGGGGCAGGATTGATCCTTAAGAATGACAGAAAAATAATCTATATATTTTACTTTTTTCTTTTATCTTGACATTAATACTTATAGTCTGAAAACTAGCTTGACAGGCAAAAGAGAGGCCAGTTTCATAATAATTCAGGTTGGTGTCGTGGAGGAGTGTATTGGAGTTGGATTAATCAATAGAAATAATTTCTAAAACTACTTTTACCAAGTTTGGTAACCTCATAGCAGCAAAAACGGGAAAGTTCAAGATATTTTTCCTGATGGCTGGGGAACTGTAATGGGCTACAATAATAACCTTGGGAGACAGAAAGAATAATAGCAGCCTATAAAACAGTCTGATATATAAAACCTGACTCCAAAGGAGGGCTGGGGTAAAGAAAGTGTCTCAAAAGAGACACTACCTAATCTCTAGAAAGTAAAGGGTGGGGAGGGGGAATTGCAAGATTTTGTTCCTCGACACTGTACTCATGCTTTTGGCTTCCTGCCTGGACTACCTCAAAGGACTAAGAGAAACTCAGGACAAGGAAATTAAGAGTAAAGTGATGTTGGGAGATATTAAATTGAATATTTTTTCTTTAAATTTATTATTTATTTTTTATCCTGCCTTTGCTACTTTATAGTAACTCAAGTTCCTAAATATAACTAATACTCTTTCTTCCTCCAATTTTCTCCACAACAATACTGTGTTGTGGATTAGGCTGATAGAGTAACTGATCTAAAGTCAGCCAACCGGCTTTCATATCTAAGAATTCACAATCTCTTGGTTTCTAGGCTGGCATCTTAACCATTATAGAAAACTTGCTCTTCAAATATTATGTTTTGGTTAAGGATCCAAAAGAATTCTCCATGTCAATAGAAGCTTATCCAAATCCCCTTTTTAATGCAGGTCTTTATATAGTACAGGTGTCAAACCTGCGGCATCACATTACCGTCATGTGACGTTTCACAATGCTTTTTCCTTTTGTGGAGCTAGAGTGGGTATGGCCCACCAGTGAATCATCTGGCCCATAGGCCGCCAGTTTGACACCCCTGTTAAATGTATCTTAAGAAGTGAGATGTGATTTCCAAGTACTTGGTTAGGAAGTGGAATGCTCACGATGCCAAATGCATCAGTTTACTTCCTGGCCTCAAAAGTATTGTCAATGCATTTTTATGTACTTCATGTGACACTGAATTAAGAAAAACATTAGCCTTACTCATCTATACTGACCAATCTAATATGTTCAGTTCCTATTATTCTTCTCATTATTCTGGCTGTTGCTTATTTATTCAGAATATGAATTCCCAAATTCAAAAAAATAGCCAGAAAATCTAAAGGCAGCCCAAATGAATTTTGAGTAGCTGAATCAAGCTACTTATTAAAAAATGCTTAATTAATAAAGAACAAAGTCAGACAATGTAATATTTGAAAGAAGTGACTATTTAACAGCCTTGTTCATTTGACTACCAAGAGAAAATGCAGAGTCAGGCCAGAGTCTTACATAAAATGGAATTCTTGTAGATGAGAATGTGAGTTTCCTCCTCAGCAGAAGTATGTACATCCATCCTTGATTTGGTGGAAAGGCTAGCCTGAGGTATGCAATCTTGACAACTTTAAGACTTGTGGACTTCAATACCCAGAATTCCCCATCCAGCATGAGTCTCATGTCCATAAATCTTAAAGTTGCCATGGTTGGATACCCTTGGGCTAGATTGAGTTGGCTATTCTCATTGTAATCCCTATCCATGCCCATCACCTGACATACTTCCAAGAAAATAAATAGCTAAGCCTAACAAATTCTACATACCTTGAGGCTACCCTTGGGCAGTATCATAACAAGAGGTAAAAACTACCTTAACTTCTTTAACATATTTATTTTAGTGTTAAGGATAACTTAAGCCTGACTAACTGAGCATGACACTGCATTTTCTCTTACCAGTAAGAGATAATGCAATGTCATGAGTACAAAATAGAGAAAGCACACTATCAGGGCATGTTGGCCCTATGATATAAGTGGGAACAAATCTATTCCAAATCTGTTCCAAATTTAGTTTAAAATTCTAGGTGTTGCTGTACCTACACATTGTCAAACTAATAAACTTAGATCTGGCCTTCTCCTTTTCCCTAGGTAGCTTTTGTTTCCAGCAGAAGGCAACACACACATTTATTGTGTGACAATAAAATGGGGGGGGGGGGGGGGG
>BHFT01034698.1:0-20849 GCA_004320025.1 Laticauda laticaudata | reverse complement strand
GGGGGGGGGGGGGGGGGTTGAAAGAGAATGCAGCACTTATAATGGCTTCTGCTGCATCCGTGGTGCCAAATCACCTTCTGTTTGTCCAGATAAAAATAAAACAGATACAATGAAGAAACCATTCTGAGAGGATTGAGGTGTGTCTGGTGACAAACGGTATCTTTAGAAATGCAAACATCCAAGAGCTCCTGTGAAAATTGCTTCCCTTTTTCTTCTTGAAATCAACACTTGGATGTCTTAAAGTTAGCATTTTAAAAACTGGGGCATTTGTTTGATAGAGCTGGACTTTCTTTTAAATTAACAATGTGGAATTAAAAGGACTATTTTTGCTTTGAAGACTACCCTCTATTTTGTTTTATAAGTATATTTATAGATATATAATTCATTCCTCTGGAACTGATCTCCAATAAGGGCCTTTTTGACACAAGAAAAGATGGAATGTTGAAAATTTAATGAGAGCCTTTCTGAAGTGAATAGTTTGTGGGCAGATCAGGAATGTGTATAGCACCAAGTGACCAGCAATAGATATAGAGCAGAAAACAACAGTGGGATAATTAGAGAATCCTCTTGTTTTTCACTTTCTGAGAAAGAGAGACAGTCAGGAGGAAGAGACAATTGTGACGTCTCCTATAAAGCATGATAATAAATATACACAGGGACACAACATTCCTTCTGTCCTTCCAAATGAAATAGAAAAACTTTAAATGTCAACTGAAGTGTATTGCACAAGTTTATTTCTTTTCAATATAATTCAAATAAACTTTTAGGAGAAAAAGATTCTGCTTTGGGAAAAAAAATGCTCGAATCATTATTTTCCCTTTTAAAAGAGAAAAACATGGAAGTTTGTACTTTTATTCTTTTTTTTTCAATCTCTCTTCAGGAAAAAAGAAAAGGTATAGGGCATTTTTAAAGTCCTTTAAAAGTGCTTTCTTGTTAGCTCCTTATGCGCTAAGAGGATAAAATATTCAAAGCCACAATGCCACCTTTTGCTTCTGGAAACCTGATGCTGATAAGAAGCTGCATTAGCGGTTAAGTATTTTTAATATTCTCTTATCTCTTTCCAAGCTTAATTAATTAAATCTGACAACTTATCCCACAAGGAATGGGCTTTTCTCTTCCATTGTGGAAAGCCTCACCTGACAGCCTGACAGTTAAAGAAAGCGACTGATGATCTCTCATGAAGAAAGTTGCCACCACATAAACTCCACAGATTCACAAAGATTGCAAAAGTGTTGAATCTCGTGTACAAAGGGGCTGCTCTAAAAAGCAGCAAAAAATAATGAAACTGGAAGCTAAGGATGTTTGTAGTTCAGTTGACTTCATATGCCCTTGTCTGAGCATATGAAAAAAATACAAAAATATGAAAAACAAAAACAAAAAATATATTTCTGGACCATTAATGAGGGATTTTGTATGCTCACAGTTTATGGATGTGCCAATCTGTTTTATTTCCAGGAAGGTTTTAATTTTCCTGCTACAGGGTCTCACATGTCCTTCCTTTCAAGTACTGTAATATAAAGGAGATGGGCATCTAAATGCAGAATGAAATTGTAAATGCTATCCTTTTATTCTTATATTTTTTATTTGTTAAAGTATATACTTTAACATATGCAACTCTGATAGACACTAACTTGGATCTAATCATATGTTTAATTTGCCAGAAACTGCCTGGGACTTAATTTATCATTGTGATTAACTACTTGGGGATTCTTTACATTTCTTTACTCAGAGACATTTGTTTGTTTGTTTGTTTAAATTATTGGCCACCATCTTACCACTGAGTAACTCTGGGCAGCTTACAATGATAAAAGATAAAAAATATATACACTAAAAAATCGATGTTAATATAAGGCCAAATACTACCATCTAATTAAAAATGAGGAGGGTGGGAGCAGAATGGAAGGGGACATGGGATCTGTTCTTAATCTATTCACCAAAATTTGAGACACTTTGGGTCTTTAACAGCAAGATAACTGACTTTATGGATAGTCAGCTGATCCTAATAGAGTTGAAGAAATAGAATATGAGGTGAAGGATAATGAGAAAGACATTGCAATGGATGTGGGTCCTGAAAGTCACCTGTTCCTAGTTCTTAGATGCTTTCTGATGGCTACTATTCCTGGGGCATTGTCCACAGAGTATTCAAGACAGCAAGTTTTAAATGCCACTTAGTTGATTCTGCCTGCTTTTTGGTGGTCAGCTTGAAAAAGAAGGATCTTCCTTGGTATTCTATCAACACAACTGTGCGGACTTGTGCAATGGAGAGACTATACTGTACAAGCCTAGAGGCTAAACTGAACAGATAGCCTTTGATGTATTCATTTTTACCAAATACACTTTTTCTTGGAGGTCCTCATTTTATTTCTTTCTTCTTTCCTTCTATTCTTTTTAAAAGGGCTTTTTGTACTGTAGATGTAGTTTAGCGAGCCAAGTAAATACCATTTTTCAAGTAATTATCATTTATTCTTGGAGCTAGAGTTCATTATTGTATTTGTCTGCATGCTATTCTTCAGATCATTTAAAAATCTCTATTGTTTTCACAAAAATAATTTAGACTTTTTTTCCTTCTCAGACATCTAGGCAGAAAAGTAGAATGTTTATAGCATAGGAAACTAGACCCAAAGTGCACCTGAGAGTAGCTTCTTGACCAAAAAAAAAAAAAAAAAAGGGAAGGTGATAACNAAAAAAAAAAAAAAAAAAAGGGAATGTGATAGCTATACTTTTCAGAAAAGCACAGATTTTGGGAGCCAGTGTACGTAATTTCCTTTGTACTTTTTTGAATATCTATTCAAACATATAAAAGAAACAAGAGAAAATAGAAAAGTACAATAATTCTAGGGTGGGAAAATAAAACTCATTGTGTTACCATCCTACAAAAACATAAGCATATAATTATCAACAATACACATTGAATGCAGATCATAAAAGCCAATGCTAAAACAAATATTTTGCAACAATTAAGTATAACTATGGAGCCAGAACCAATTATATACTGAAAAATAATGGAAAAATAAAATACACACAAAAGTGAAAAAAAAATCTGAATAAAAAATAACAAGAACAAGTAAGTCACTGTATTTTTAAAAAGGGAGGGGGAAACCAAGAAAATTGAAACTGAAAATTGTTCAAGAAAAAGTAAAAAAATGTAATTGGTAAAAAACAAAACTAAAAATACATATGAAATAGTCAGAAAAAAGCATAATACCACATCAATTTCATATTGTCAACTTACATCAACAAATTGCCCGCATGTTTTTTGGCATGAAAGAAAAATTTATAAAAGAAAGTTGTGTAAGAATGTTCTTGGATAAGCAGAATTGCCACATTAGAGAAACTTTTTTATTTTGCTATTGTTTTTTTCTTTTTTTAAAAAAACTTTTTTTGTTCAAAATTATTATTTTCATTATTTTAAAGTATAATAATTATATACAACAAAGAATGATAAGGGAAGCAACAACACATACATCCACACCACGTAACATGAAAAGAAAAAAAAATCCTGCACTGTAAGAAATTGGAACATTTTTTCCAATTGTTTTTCACATTTATTTGGGTTTTTTCCTGTATTCTTGGGGAAAAAAAGAATAGTTCTTCTGTTATGATTTAATTTAAAAAAAAACTATATTACATTTTTGTGACCAAATTAGTGTTTATTTTCACCTTAGTCGATTGGAGGCTTATTTTCTCAATTACTGCTCCCATGCATCCAACATCAATAGAACTTACTTAAAAGCAGTGCTCAGTGGATCACATCCTCAGTGGGAATTGAGATTGACTCATTTACTCTTTCTTTCTTTCTTTCTTTCTTTCTTTCTTTCTTTCTTTCTTTCTTTCTTTCTTTCTTTCTATTCATTTTTTTAAAGAAAAAACTTTTATTTTTCCCTAAAATTTGGAGTGTGAATGTTTTAAGGAATGGATGACTGCACATAAAATTTGAAACAATGCTAAAGAGAGGGAGGTGGGGAAGTGAGGGGGGAGTCATGGGAAGAAAAGATGCCTCAGGAGAATGAAGTAGGGATATACAATCTATGAGTGAACTACACAGATGAAGATGATGGGGGTGAATGTATAAGTCAGTTGCCATGTCCATGTAAGTGCGGAACGAAGTGATCTAGCAGCATTAGAGCTTCTGGCTGTAAGGAAGGGATGGGCAATATACAAAAACAAATGAGCATATTCATGCCCATCAACAAAAAGAAAGAACAGAACTCTAACATTGACAATCTCACAAACCCTAAGCTGCAACTTCTTCAACATGCAAAATTTACTAAGAAATATAATCATAATAACTATAACAGTTTCAGTAAGGTTCTCAAATTATAAGAACAATTCAAATACTTTCCTATTTAAAAAGCAGTAAAATATACAAATTAAATATAATCATCAGATTGAAAAAAGAAAATATAATTTATGCATAGGAAGGGGAGCCACTTCAACTGCAGCTCTGCTCACTTTCTTTGTCTCCAGAAGGTTTTCCCAGTGTTTCTTCAATAGTTAATATCAAAGTTTTCTTTCAGTTTGAGGGATGGGAGTTCCCAGTATATTCAGACAAGCTAAATCAATAGTATAGGGATTTGTCATTTTTATTTCTAATCCTTATCCCAATCTCATATCCAATTGAAGCTAAAATTATACTTTAAAAATGTTTTTTTTCTTCCTTTAAAGAGTTCTGCAGTTGAGGTAGTCCATATTTAAAGACAAAGGCAGAAAGAAAAAAAATTAGAAATCAATTCAATAATATTTATGTTGTCAGATTGGAACAAACCAAATCTACGATAGAAATCTAACATTTGAAAAGAAAAGACATCAAAATAGGCATACTTAAAAAAGAGCAATTTATTCCCAGCAAGAAGAAAGACGAGAACAACTGCTTGGGTTTTAATATTTTCATTTGATTACTGATTTCAAAAAAAATATCCACATACTTTCAGAGATGAATATACCAGATGCACACACCAAAAAGGAACAGACAAGGCAGTCTAGGGACACTTTTATCATCTCAAATTCTTTCTCATTTTAAAAAATGTTTTTAAGTCCCTTTTTTTTTCTTCATTAAAATATTTGGTAGTAAACAGGCCACTAAAAACCATCCCTTTGTTTTCCATTTGCTTTTTTTAATTTTTATTTTGAAAAAAAATATTGTCATCATTTTCAAAAAGCAAAATACATCATTATTGGGGAGAACGTGCAGTCTGGATGTACGCCATAAACAGACATAGGATAATATGTAAGAAACTAGCTAAAATTGACACATGGGTTATTAAATAACTTTATCATAGGATGTTAATAATAATGCATGCTTAAAGTAAGTTGCATTTAGGGAAAGTAGAAGAAACAATAGCAAGCTAGGAGTAGATGAGGAGGAAGGGAGAAGGAAAGTTAGCAAATGAGACAAATTCAAGGTAAAGGTAAAGTTTGCTTGCATGTCATTCCACAACTGTCCAGTAGGGGCAAAGCACATTCCAGAGGGCATTGAACAAGCTATGGGAAAGATAGTAAGGGCAAAAAGGAAAGATGGACATTGGAGACAGCAGTAGAAAATCGGTTTGCAACTCTTTATAACACAACTCTTTGGCATCAAAGCTGTATGACCCAAACTTACAGTCCTCATTGATTGATTGATTGAATTTTGTCAAAAAACAAAATTCAATAAACAAGAACACTTTAATGGAAGCCTTTCTCAAATATCCAGAAGACATCTGGCTAGGGAAGACTATTCTATAGGAATTATTATTACTACTAGTAATAGTTATTATTAAACTCTTTTTTTGTGGCAAGACACATGCAGTTTAATCCTTTTTAAATTTCCTGAGAAATTTCATAATAGACAATTGTGATTGCTTTCATATAAGCATGCAGGCCTTAGTTATGTAAGAACTCTTAAAGACATCCGCAGTTTGTTAATCTATGTAAGGTAGAGTATAAAGTGTGATACACTGGGACAACACAAAGTATTAAATCTTCCCAGAGTACAGGAAGTTTGCAAATTAGTCCCAATCAACAAATGCATACTTTGCCAGACAATAAAGACAATTGCCAGTACGTGCAGATTCTGGTCACAAATATAGACAGTACAATAGGAGGACTGCAAGGTTGAGTCTTTTCAATATTATAAAGAGGTGCTGTTAATTAGCAATATCTTAATAAGCCCTGGAGCTTTGTATATTTTAAAAGCTAATGGAGGGTGGTAGACTTATGCAGGAATATGCAACAAAGAATTTAAAAAGCTCACTTTACTGGCCAGCTTTCAAAGCATGGCCTTCTATACTTTCAGACTCCATTGAAAAAAGCAAAGGCAATTGCCAAGGGGATAGACTTAAAATTCCAGGTACAGTAACACCAATGTAAAAAGAGGATGTACCCTAACATATTCTTGGATATCTTACTGAAAAAAGTGTCCCAGTCTGGTTGAGAATGGGAAGGGTGGAAGTGGATGGAAATTAGCACATCTCTGAGAAAGGATAGAAGTGCCAGGCCATTTTGGCAATCAAGATGGCCATGCATGGCAGGTTGACCTTTGCATCTACTGGAGGTGTGTTTTAGATCTTTTATTTTCATATGGGGATTAGATTACAAGCAGTAACAGTTCAACCAAGACAAGAAAACCTGGCTGGGTTAGCTTCATGGACTGTAGAGTCTATATTCAATTAACGGGACTGAAGCAAGTTGACTTGTAAGATGTAATTTGGGAAATACTTGAAGAATACAGGAAAATGGACTGTATTATGATTTTACCCAATATAATAGGACTCTTTATCATCACACTGAAAGTGAAGTCCTTAGATGCTATTCCCTGCTAGGAGTCTTAGTCTCTGGCCTAATTTGGTTTAAAGACATTTCACAAATGGGCAGTTATGCCTTGACCTGATTTCTAATAGGTTTCTGTTCACAGCTTTTACAATGCAGGCAGTTACCATGGATTTAGCTTTAGAATTCATGTTAAAGCACAGAACACTATTGCACTCGCTCCAACACTGATCATCCTGCAATGATCATCAATCCTAAACAAATCCTCTTGCTTTAAATATTTTTGCCTTCAAACTTAAGACAATGCACCACAGTTCTAATATGTCTGGCTTGAGACCTTGCTCTGCTACCTCACAACAAAAATAACAGACCATGAACAAAGTATATTTTTTTAAAAAAACTCATTAAGTTTTTCCAAAACAATTGTATATTTGATATTAGCTTTCTATAAATCCAATTATTTAGAAAAGTGTTTTTTGAACATATGTTGAGAATGTATTTAAAAGTTTTTTTAAAAAAGCATACAGGTTTGGTGTAATGATTATCTCCAGAGGTGGTATTCAGCAGGTTCTGACCAGTTCTGGAGAACTAGTAGCAGAAATTTTGAGTAGTTTGGAGAACCGGCAAANGCAGAAATTTTGAGTAGTTTGGAGAACCGGCAAATACCACCTCTGACTGGAGATTTTACAGTATCCTTCCCCAGCCATGCCCACCAAGCCACGCCCACAGAACGGCAGTAAAAATATTTGAATCCCACCACTGATTATCTCATATCTTCTTTAGGCATTTCACTTTTGCATTTTTCTTTCTCTTCCATCTTTTTACTCTGCTTTATTATATTGCACCCAAATGGATAACTATTGCTAGAATACTTTTCCTCCATCCCTGTAATTGTACAACTGATACAATACAGGGGCCCTGCCTTAACATACTCCCTGAGAAATGAAGAGCAAGGTACACATGGCTACTTTTCAAGAGTATGTGATCCAACTCTTATCTCACTGCAAAAAGTCTTCATATTCTGAATCTGTGAGAATTGGCTTTCTAAATTATAAGATTTTAAGATTTGCACAATATGCTCATCCTGCCACCAACCAATTAAATGTGCTACAAGAATACAGCATGAGTGTACAACCTTTCTGAAAGTGTCTATGTGTATGTGTCTGTAACAGAAACAGGGAGAATCTGTGTGATCCAGTCTGACTTTCTGTCTTTTTATCACTAGGCTTCCTAAGTGGTTTGTTCTCAAAAGATTCTTTAAGATTGAATGCAAACTCCCCTTGACAAAACAGTCAGTTTTAGAGATAAGTTCTGTCCAAAATTAAATGTTTCTTTTCCCATTTTCTCATAACCTTCAATATTAATTATTATTGAGTGTAAATAATACAATGACTTTTGTGTCACTAATAACCATTACATTTTGAACTTCCTGATCATTAATACAAAATTACATAATTATCAAAAATAAAACTTCATAGTGAAGCAAATCTAATCAGATAGAATGCTAATTACCAGAAGCAGAAAACTCATCACTTCAATCTTTCTTCTATTATAGAGTAAGATGTTATATGACTATATTTTAATATAGATTATAGAGAATATTAGATTCTCATAGACATTATTTGTCTTTATCTCTGTTTTTTTAAGAATTTCAACTTTTTTTCATAGTTTAATTTATTTACAATCCATTAATTTTGTAGTGACATAAATTGCTGTTAAAAGAAACAATGTATAATATACAGTTTTTGGTCATGATTTTTTTTAGATACCATATGTTGTATTACCAACATCTGGAAAGTGTAATCTGAAATCTTTGGAGACTATCAGTTTTGATTTGAGACTCTTTGAAATATTAAAAAGACAATTGAAGAGGGAAGCTTGAATTGTACAAAATCATCCATGGCATGGAGAAAGCATGCAAAGTATAAAAAAAGCAGACACTAGGATCAGGAATCTAACTGACTGGAAGATTTAAATCAGCTTAAAAAATTACTTCTTCACATAATGCATAATTAACCTACAGCAATAGCTATGAATGTGGATGCTGTTAATAGGAATTTCATGGATACATTCATAGAAGATAGCTCTATTAATGGCAATTCAGACTTAATGGTAGCTGTGAATGGGGAAAGCATTCTCCAAATATCAGTTTTAAGGAAGTAATGCCAAGACTGAGTGCCACTTGCTTGATCATTGTGGAAAACAAAGTGCTGGACAAAGATGGACTTTGGCTTGATCGAGTTAGGATTATTCTTGTGTTCTTATAAAGGACCCACAGTACAGCATATAACAAAAGCATTCCAGACGGGTTATTATGAACTCTTAATTGTAAAATCTGGTTTGAAACAGTCAGAATCTCTGGAAAACTCTTTGGGTGAGATGGAGGTTATATCTGAGACTGCCTGATTTTTGACTTGGGCCTAGAAGCAAGATTTGTGCCTCTTGTTAATAGAATGGGGAACCTATAAATTTTAGGTTTTCATTTCCTTTGAAGAGGATATAATGAATTTTTCAGACATAGAAGATTATTTTGAGAGATAAATCCTGCCCAGTCTCAGAGAAATAGCTGAAGAAGCTTTGGAATTAGGCTCTTCTAAATTATTTTTCTACTTTAAACAAAAATATTATCTATCTATAGAGTGTTGGGGGTTTGGGGGGAATTCAGATGATATTTGAAGGCATAAATACTCCACTTGAGGAAATCAAGTTAGTCCAGTTCTAGATTATAAAGTTTGTGGAGTCTTTACAGATTGAAGATGAAGAAAAGTCATCTTAGTCTTTTTATTTTTAGGTAGACAATGTTTTTGAACATTGTCTTTGAAGAAGGTCCTGATGGAGTTTTCCAGTTATTAAAGAAAATCTGATAACATTATAAAGAGTACATCACTCTGATCAGCTAAAAGGAAAATGAGATAAATAAACTATTGTAACCTGACTATTGAGATAATAAGTTTGTGTTGCAGTTTGTCACAATAAAAAAGTAATCAGATAACTACATTAAATCACAAACAAATTATTCTTCATCAACTGCTTTGTCCCTTGGAAGCATGGTGGTGTATTGCTAATTTAGGCAGCCCAAATTCAATCACAGATATGTGATCTCAGATAGGGCTACAAGATCTGTCTGTAAAAAAAACCAAAAATCAGTAGATTGTTAAATGGTTGATGTCTTGTCTGACATTGAGTGATCATCCTGATATTTGTAATCCAAATTTGGTAGCCCTACACTGAGGGAGATTTCTATTCAGAAATCATTTAATGAATTGCATGTTTAATATTATTCAAACATATCCAGAATTACCTTCTTTGTAAATATGATAATGAGACCTAATGTAGTCTCACAGTGTGAACCTATGATTCTCCTGATTTCATCTGCAATGGATGTCCCACATCTTATAGTGAGCAAAAAATAAAAGTCTTGATCTATAATACATGCCATTCTAGATACAGGTTTTGTAGAAGAGAAATATAATAAATGAACACGGTGAACATTGCATATCAACCTTTCACACTCAAGTTACCTAGAATGGCATATGTGCAAAAAGGAGAGTAATATTTCTTTTCCTTATGATAGCAGTGGCAGTCCCTCAGTTAATAAAGTCTATAAATTTTTCAGTGGGAGATACAAGTGAAATGACACTAGAGAATCTGAAAGGTAACGCATTACCTTATTGTAACCTTCTGTAGGGAAAACCTGGACTTCAGGGCATGCAGCTGTTATCAGATATGATGTAAGCCATATCTGAAATAATTTCCCCTTAAATGAATAGGCAGGAGAACTACAGAAACAGCCTTTGACAAAAGTTGAAGGGAAAGACTGCCTGCATTTGAAAAACTCCCAAATACGCCTTATCCATTCAGAGCATGTGAATTAGGGCATTTAATGAACTATAGTAAGCAGTGGGCATCTACGGGTTAATCAAAACATGCTACAGGATTGTATTGTAACCATCCAGTGTCTCTTAGGTGAGATAGGTGCTGGAGGAATATGATTAATTAATGAAGGACTGAACAACCAAATAAACAAACTGGCTGATCCAAGCTAAACCCAGGGATTCTTCTACTGCTCCATTAGCTCCATTAGCTTCTCTGTTTCAGTTGAAAGAGTTAAATCAGCTAATTTTATATGGGATTTACTTTCCCTTTCACATTCTCTGCAAAGACCAAATATATTTCTACAATCTCTAATCCAAACAGAAAACAACACAATACAGAATCAGCAAATGCCCAGTCTATTCATTTATACGCCCAAATTCTTCACTCTTCTAGTTCTACTGCCTTCCAAAATCTTTTGTAAGGTAGCCAATTTTCCTCCTTTGCACACAGATAAGCATCAAATTCGTAAAATCTTTTAGCTTCACCATCTAATTCACATCTTCTCTTGCAAGCCTGTAACACTAACTGCACAAAATTGAGAAAAATACCTTTCTCTGGTTAGTCTGCTTTTCCTTTATTGTTTTATCTCCAGTGCATTTCAGGTGGAAACACCTGACAGTGGTGTATAAATAAATATATATTTGTTTTTTTAAGTTTTCGCGGGTACTTACATGAATGCAGTTCAGCTTCCTTCGGGTATTATCCCATGTCATTGTAGTGCTTTTAAAGTTATAGCAACGTTTCAGCAGAATCTCATCTGCCATCATACAGAAGCCTGATGATGGCAGATGAGATTCTGCTGAAACGTTGCTACAACTTTAAAAGCACTACAATGACGTGGGATAATATCCGAAGGAAGCTGAACTGCATAAATATATATACTTATACCTCCTTTGCCAATACATATACACACATAAACTTTATGTAACAAAAAATGAAGTATGATAAATATGATTCTCTAAGCAATAGTTAGGTACATTTCAAAATTTATGTTTTTTCTACAACTACCTTCTTCTAAAGCAGATTCAGATATGGTTGATAGAAATACAAATGAAAAGTAAAAATTGTTCCTACACTTTCGGTTCCTTTGAAATAACAGACAGATAAGAAGATGAGGCTGCTGTAATATGCATTACATGGGTGAAACTATGGGAGACACTTAAGAGATACTCTACTGAGCTAGGTCAATGTCACATTAGTAAATTTTGTGTTATATTTAAGAACTAAACAACTCATCTACAGAGAGTCTTGGTCATCTAAGTTATGATTGTCCCAAAGGTGTTTTTCAAAAGCCAACTGAACTTTTCTCTGTTTTTCCTTGAGGACATTTTGCTTCTCACCCAAGAAGCTTCTTCAGTTCTCACTGAATGGTATTCCTTGGAGTCATCTAGTCATTAGAATTCCAAAGGCCAATCAATAGATCTCCGAGAGTTGTTGAAGCCACCTGGAAATTTATCTGTATCCCTCTGGGTCATCTGAATCAGAGTGTAAATGGGTGTAAAACCTTCTTGGGAATGCTGAAAGGACTGTGTTGTGGACAGAGATAGATGATCTTGTATCCCTCCCTCTCTACTGAAAAACAGCTGTTCATTTAACATAGATGGCCTCTTTGACCCCTCTTTCAAACCAGTGATCTGAGGGGAGGATATAACACCACATAATTTATATCTACAATACAGTCCTTTCAGCAGTTTCAAGAAGATTTCACACCCATTTGAAAGTCCAGTTGCCTTTTGAAAAGCACATTTGGTACAACTAAACAATTCTTATACATGCTTATTAAACTGAGCCATGTTCACTTCAGTTCCTTAATGACAGATCAGTATTCTTTTATAAGGCTAAATATCATCAATACAATCCTTTTAGGCAACGTTGAAACACTTGTGGCCTCAAAGAGTTGCTTTTTCTGGCAGCCGTACACAGAGTTTGATAATTTGTCTGCAGAAATTCTCGACCATTCAGGCTGTCCCAAAGGTGCTTTTCAAAAGGCAACTGGACTTTCTTGAAAATGTTTCACTTTTCATCCAAAAAGATTCTTTAGAACTTTTGAAAAGTATCTTTTGGTGATCACAATGTGGTTAAAGAATTATGGTTTAAAAATAGTTGCATGGATGAAGATTTTCCAGTGTTACTTCAAGAAATCATTGGGAGTTGCCCAGTTTTCATGTTACAGAAGCATTTTAAGGGCCACCATAGAAACCAAGAAACATATCTGGAAAAATCACAAAAGTGTGCTGATTTTCAGACTGTCTAGTATTTCAGGCAAAATAAATTGACTATTTAAAAAGAACAACTTCTGTTACAAACAGACTTGTGTAGATATTTAATTTATCCATGAATGGCCTCATATATTGAACATAAATGAAAACTTCAGCCTAGTTAAATTTGATTTTTCAAACCCTAACAGAAATATTACCCAGGTCTTTCAATGATTAAATCAGCCTTTCGAACTTGGTGTCCTCTCAACTTCCAGAAGTCTAAGCCTACAGAAATGATGATGGTGGTGGTGTGTGTGCATGTGTGTACAAAAAAGTTAGTTCTTTTAGGGTTTCAATGGCAATGATCACTATAGTGGTGATTTATGCTGGATAAGACTTAGGATTTTAGACATGTAGCAATAGAATTTATTGATGCTTTCAAGGATTCAATAGAAATCTGCAGATGTCACTTTTTTCCTGTCACACTATAAGTCTCCTAGTGACAGATGAGGCTAAAACAATATTCTTTTGTTGCTTTTAGGAGTCTGTATTTCTTTATTTTGCACACGTGCATGCACATGTTTATTTTTAAATTATTTTTATACAGTTTTCCAATATCTATCACCTTTCCAAGTAATAGTTGTAGTTATTACTGCAGAGCTATAATTTCCAGGACTTCATAAAGAGAACTACATTTCTTATAACCTCCTGATATGAAAAACCTTTGTTACCTCCTATGCTTGTTTTTTTCTTATTAAGCTTTTTTACACATTGCTACTGTGGCAAAACTTGGACTTTATATCAGAATCAAGAGGAAAAGAACTTTTCAATGTTATTCTGACATGGATTCATTTAAATTAAGAGAACTACATACTAAGTGGGACTATTCCCAGGAATATAATAGAAAACTAGACAAGAAAAATGCAAGTTATTTATAGTATCTTCCCATTTCAGGTGAGAAAGCAAAGAAATTCAGTCAGTCCTCCCCAAGCTGTTAGGTTCCAGAGGGAACCTTGAATTGTTTATAAGAATCTGATGCACAGTATGAGTGAGGCGTTAGTCATTACATGGAACGAGGGCAATGGTCTTGCATCAGAGTGTACCTGCTGATTCTCTCTGCTTCATGAACCCTGGAAAACTGGTTTTCAGATGTGATGGATCAGCAGAAGAAATTCTTAGGTGTTTGTTGAGCAAAATAAGTAGCAAATCTGACTAAATGTGGGTAAAAGGCTCTTACTAAAGATTATCTTGTGGTACAATGAATAAAAAAACATCTGTTTATTTATCCATTGGATAACAGTTATCTGCAGATGAGATAACCATGTGCAGATGGCCATAGCACAATCTAGTTTGCTTAGCTATATGAGTTCATTTCTATTGATTCTGAGAAAGTGACAGGGTCTTCAGGGCTCGAAGAGGAGTCATTATGCACTAGAGCCATGCCTCTCCTAGGTGTGGTTGGATTAAACAGTAGTAAATGCATTTTAGAGTGAAGAGACTCTGCCAGCTTTCAAAGAACAGTGATCCACTCTTTCTCAATAAACCATGCTTTGACACAACAGTTCTGGGTAATTTTTTTTCTATCTCCAAATTTTCATTTTTAGGGAAGGCTGTTAAAAATGTGGTAAGCCTTCAGCTCCAGATAACCTGGAGGAAAATAATTATTTGGGCCTTTTCAGTTGGCTGTCAATTATTGATTGCACTTGTAGTTGACGTGTGACACCATTGGATCAGAGACAGTGATTTTGATTCCATCAATCATAATAGCCTTCTGGATTGGTTTTCATAGTAGGTAAGGCAGAGTTTTATATTTATTGTCCTTCTTCTTCCCAGGCTAGTTGGTAGGAGAGTAAAAGTCTTATCCAATAACCTTGCTTTGCAGAATTCCTCAGAGCTCTGTCTCTCTCTCTCTCTCTCTCTCTCTCACACACACACACACACATACAGAGAGAGAGAGAGAGAGAGATTGTATTTAGCATCTAAATGAAATAACTGGGTAATGTTATCTATTAAAACTGGGTTTAGTATTATTCTTATACTGAGACACAATTTTGCATCTGTGCCACAGGCTGGCCAAGTGATAACATCAGTGATCTTTCCCAGTGCCTAAATACTCTGTTGTCTGGATAAGGAATTACTGGCTTTGTTTCAAGACTAGCAAGATCAAATCACTGAGGGTTTTAGGGCTCCCTGATTCTTTAAATATCTAAATCTAAAGTCTTCAGATCTGTCTTTAGCCCTGGATAGGTTAGCATGCTTCCAGATAGAACAGATATACAATTCTATCATTTTGGAGTGGGGGCTTCGGCTAAGAACTTGTGCACAAATTGCTGTTATTCCTGGATTCATGTCTTGATTATTTCACACTTGGACTATTGCAAAGCATTCTACTTGGAGCTGCCCTTGAAGCCTAGTTAGAAAGTAGAGTTAGTCCAGAATGCAATAGTGTGGGTTATGGGCCATATATTTAATTAGGACTGCAATCCTTCAGCATTCCATAATATGGATTTTTAAAAAAACCTCTTCCTGAGCGGCAGCCTGATATTAAAGGGAAATATCTAATCCAAATTCATATAATTTATTTGTTTGTTTGTTTGTTTGCCATTTCCCTCCAAAGTGACTCTGATCATGTTATAAAATTCTACAATTCTTTTAATTTCTAAGTGCTAGAGCTTTGAAAAGGGTTTGTACCAGTGGGTTATATTGCTATGTTGGTAGACATTTGACCAGTATGCATCCAGCATCCAATAGGTCTGAAGAAGGCTATTTGCCCTGTAAAGCTTCAGTCCTAGGTATTCATCTAAAGTAGAGTCCTGATCAAAGGAGTTAATATATAAAGGATACTTTTGTATTTATTTCTATTTATTCCTGATCTGGTCTCCTCTATATATAGGTCATTAGCAAGGAGGCAAAAGAGATGCTCTTCCTATGTATGAGTTAACTATAATCATGCCTGTTAGTATTAGTACTCCCTCTTCCATAAAATTGAGTTAAACATAATTAAAATGGTTAAGCATGTTTAAACTTACCTGAAACCACATAAATAATGGTCCAAAGTTTACCTTCTTTGTGGAAATAATGTCATTAAGAAAGCAGGCTGCATTTACTTGATTTATTGATGTTTACTCTCCTTTGTTTGTTTTGAACACAGTTTTCTGAAGAATAGTTAAAATGGTTGATGTCCAAAGCAAATTGGGTATTAAGAACCATCAGGATTCTCTAGGCTTCCTTTGTGCAAGTGAGAATTATTTTAATATTCAAAAAAACAGAAGCACCAGGGATCGCTTTCATCTTTAAAGAAGATGGTTAAAAGAGATATGCTGCAGGTGTAACATTAAGCACAGTTTGTTTTACCAGATGCTTCTAAAAATACTTGTATGGTTCTGCTCTCTCTGTCTCTTTTGAAAAAAAAAAAAGCTTTATTTTGGAGAGTGTTTCATGCTGCAGGAAAAAATAACCTAACAATACTGACAGATATGGAAAATAGCATCTGTTGAGAATATCAGAAAAGTTCTACAATGGACTGTTTGTTTTATATCTCCTGTTAAAAATAATGAAGGGAGGCAGGGAGGGAGAAAAGAAACAATGAAGGAATATATATGGGTCTCTCTAAACAGTTTCCCAGAAATGCATTTTTCCCAGTAATCAAGAAACAACATAAAAAATAAAATTAAAAAAAAACCAATACTATATATTTCTGTTCCTTATTTAAACACATTCTGTTAAGGTTTCACCATTTTATTGAATAAATCTGAAATCTCTGATAGGAAAGAAAACATCTATGCTTTACCAAGGGCTGTTACTCAGGGGTGGGATTCTACCAGTTCTCACCTATTCACTAGAACCAGTTGTTAACATTCTAAGCAGTTCAGAGAACCGGTTGTTAGAAGAAATTATGGGCCTAATCCTGTAAGGAAGGCAGGAAGGAAGTATTCTGGTGTTGCTTACAAAAACTGCCTCTCCGTTAACTCTTATTACATTCTTGGCAGGACTAGACTTCCTGTCTCAGGAATGTCTATGGAGTTTTTTTTTTCCTTCTTTGCTGGTACTTTGCTTGTGTGGAGTGACCATTCAAAGTTACCATGACACTGAAAAAAGTGACTTATGACCATTTTTCACACTTATGACTGTTGCAGCATCCCCACAGTCATGAGAGGCCATGCGAGGAGATGCATGCCTCGATGTGAGTGATGTTGAGTTGGCCCTGACCAGCCAGTCACATGACCACCATGCCATGTTCACCCAGTCACATGACCACAAAGCTATGCCCACCAACTAAGCCATGCCCACAGAACTGGTTGTTAAAAAATTTGAATTCCACCCCTGCTGTTACTTCAGTAATAAAAAGATCAATAAAATGAAATGAAACTGAATTCTTAAAATAAATAAATAGATAAATAAATAAATAAATAAATAAATAAATAAATAAATAAATAATGGATCATTCACAGTTCCTAATAAATATCTTGATTATTTTAAAGAAACTTTAATACGATTGCCTTGTTTTCCATAATAAATCCATATTATATAATTATAATATGGATTTCTCTCATAATTTGTTACAATTAAATCCTAAAATAATCTTCATCTCACTAAATGATAGGTTTTCCCACATTTTTGTTTCAACAATTAAATTTGTGGTTTATTTATTAATGTACTCCAATAACTATTTGTATAATTACAACATATATAATCCTTTTAAGTAATTTTAATCATCTATGTTTTATTTTTAAATATAACACCAAATTTGCCTCATTGAAAAATATATCATTTAGAGCCAGGTATTTATGTATACATGAACATAATTTGGATGAATTTATCCTTAAAACTAAAACTCTATCCTAATTTGTTTTCATATAGTAACCATAGAAGCTTATGAATGGTTAACAAATAGGAAGAGATGAAGAGAAGAGTATATATAATTTAACTGATTCCTCATCCTTCCCTTTTTCCCCTTTTTTTGTTCATGTAAATAATACATGAATCAGAACCAAATATACTATATAATGTTTCAGCAGCTACATAAAGATTCCCAATATATCCAGTGATTAAAATGGCAGACTCAAGTGATAAAACATTTGGGGCAGGGGGAGGAAGTGTAACAGACTATTTAAATATTTTTCCAATTTTCCCATTACTTTCCTTGCCTTCTTCCAACCATCAGTATATGATCATATATATGATATTTGATTCATATTTTTAACATGTCAACAAAGGAAATTATGAAAACAACATGTTTAACTTCAGCACCAGGGACAGTTCCTAAGAGCATCCCTACTTGAAATCTGTTTTGATTCTGACAACAGATAACAGATAATCAGAGTTGGAAGGGATCTTGTAGGTCATCTAGTCCTTGGGGGACGGGTTCGCCCTCTGGGATGTGGATTTCTGACAAATGGCAGTCCAATCTCTTCTTGAAAATCTCAAATAATAGTTCAGCTAGTTTACAGATCAGGTCTGGCAATACACATGATCATTAGAAAGGAAAAAAAGAGGCATTATTGGAAATGTTAGCAAAAAAACCCAGTAAGTAGTATATTTAATTAGGTTACAAAATTATTCTCTAAAATAAATTCTGCAATCAGGAGCTCTAGGTGGTGATCAAAAAATTTTCTTTCCATGTATTAGTATTAGGAGTCATTTATAGATTTGCTATCAGCACAATTTTAAAAATTGTTTTTTTATATGTGATTAAATTAACTACATTTTTGACAGCTTAAGAGTAAGGATGTACAACTGTGTGCAATGTGACAGTGAATAGTGCAACAGCAGAAAACTGTCACTGTCACTTACAAAATGATAAAGTACCCATTTGCAATAAATCCAGCAATGTTAGCCAAGTGCACAGATTAATATATTAATTAAATATGCACAGCTACTTGCTCTGTAACTTTGCTTCTGGGTGGGATTCAGCTTACTAAATTTTACTTATAATGCCATACATGGCATAGGATCAGCTACTTGAGGGATCATCTTTATTATCCATCTGGCTGCTTTACTATCTTGCCCTTTGGAATGAGGTGTTACCTGAGTTCTCATTCTTCTACTGGCATTTCAGAGGGCCATGAGGGCCTGGATATTTGTCCAGGCCTTCAACTAGGATGGATGTAGTCATTAAAGAAGTGTATGTTTGTTGCTGCTCAGTTTTGCTATATTTGTTTTTTTTCCTGCATTGTTTCTGCTGTTTTGTAGTTCTCATGAGTTGGGGAGTGTACAAATTGAAATAAATAAACAGGCAGATAAGAGGGAATACACCATTGGTGTGTGTGTGTGTGTGTGTTTGTGTGTGTGTGTGCGTGCGCGTATTTGTTTTCTTAAGTTTTCACGGGTATTTATATGTATGGTATTCAGCTTTGTTCAGGTATTTTCCAACGTCATTACAGTTGTGCTTTTAAAGTTAGAGCAACGTTTCAGCAGAATCTCATCTGCCATCATCAGGCTTCTATATTGTGTTCATTTGTGAGTCAGACTTTCCCAGTCTTTTCTGTTTAAAATTTGGTATTAGCCTGCTGCTGTGCCAGAATGGTTTTTTCTTCATCCTGATTGTTTGGGAGTCTTGGTCTGTGTTTATTAGTCTTGGAGTTTGCTGTGTTCTGCTTGATTAGTGTTTCTAATATCTTCTATCTGTTTTGTGGCTTTTTTTGTTTTTGTTTTTGTTTTGTCTTGATTGGCTGGCAACATTGTGTTCCTGTATTGGAGGCTTTTAGTGCAGCTTGGCTCCGAGTAAATGGAAGGGACGGCTACTCATCTTTGATTAAGGAAGCGGAGGTATTCAGATCGGGTGGACTGGTTGGGGTGTGGTTTGAGCTGGGAGGTATGCGGGGGATTTAGTTTGTGCCAGGTGTTTTGGGGCATGGCTCTGTGGTGTGGAGATGTTTTTTGTTTGAGAGATGCAGGCGTTCCAGATATTGTGACAGTCTGGCGGAGTCATCTCTTCTATTCCATTGCTTGTCCATAGTCTTTTTTTCATTCTATGGTTTCTCTGAATAAGTTCTGTAGCTGGGGTTGGTTCTATAATGGCTAGGGTTTTGGTGCCATTGAGTCCAAGCTATGACGCTGGTGGCTGTTCATGGGTGTTGTGGACTGAGTGAGAGGAAAGTGATGTTTCAAAGCTTTGTTTTCCTCGCATTTTTGTGTATCCAGGCAGGTACTTTATTCGTCCTAGTGGATCTGTCCAAATATTATGTGGCAGGGGAGCTGATGCACAGGGGACCTTCATAATGACTTGAGTTGTGCCCAGGTCAATTTTATCTTTGGGTTGTCTTAGGATGGCTGGCAATTTGTTTCTTGGTCTGTTTTGAAGCGGCGAGGTCTTGATAGGTGAATGTGAGATCTTTGGATCAGTTCCAAGAGGATGCTGTCCATTTACTTGGAGAGCCAAAGCTGCACATAAAGAAACTACAAAACAGGGAAACACAATGTTTGCAACCATCACGACAAAAGCTACAAAAAGACAGAAAGTGATTGAAAGAAAACGACCAATCAGCAGAACACGAGCGAAACTGCGCAAGAGCGCAATAAATCGAAGGACCCCGCAAATGGATCAGGATGAAGAAGAGAAGACGCAATTCTGGCACAGGCAGTAGGGCTAGCCCAAATTTTAGAAAACTGAAACGGCTGTGAAAGTTTGAAGCTGCACAGACGAAACACTGTACAGAAAGGCCTGAATGATGGACAGATGGAGATTTTCTAGCCGAAATGGTTGCTCGCACAGCACTCGTAAAAGGCACAAAACTGATAGATGAGCGTAGGAACAAGAACTTGAACAAAGCATGAATAGTCATATATGCTATGTATATGTAATGTTATATGTATAATTGTATAGTATAGTGTTTATATGTATATGTATATGTATACATGCTATATGTATATGTTATGTTGATAGTGTATACTGTATAGTGTAGATAATAAAACTGTAAAAAACCTTAAAAAAACAAATATCGTGCAGATATATACTATATTAGTATAGTACTAGTATATAAGTTATATATAATATAATATATAGTATATGTTTTCGCTGAGTTTTCG
>BHFT01034697.1:35678-67108 GCA_004320025.1 Laticauda laticaudata | reverse complement strand
GTGCAGATGCTGGGAGAATGCGAAATGATCTAAAAGCAAATGCATTCTGTTAAAGCAAATAACAGATGTGAAGTTGGGGAAGAGATAGTGGTAGCAGATGTGTTCTTTTATTGAGAAAAAAAAAGATTAAAAAACACATGCACTTAGAAAACACTGACAAATTACTCTGCTTATCAGTTCTCTCTGAGAATGATGGCACTATCATTTTTGATTTTATAAGTTTTCTTCATTCCATAATACTGTAGGAAGTTAGCACACCCCTCTCCTAGAAAAATGAAATCTTCTGGAAATATTAAAAAGGCAGAATATTTCCTCTAAAAAGAGTAGAAACTCAGAAGCAGGAACTCACCTCGGAAGTAGAAGCTCACCCCCACCTTTGTTAATGGGTGGGCCATAAGGCCTGGGCCAGAAAACTTTACATAACAAAGATCTCCAGGTAAAGCCTATAGCAATTGCTCAAAAGCCCTTTTCAAATGCATCATCATCATCATTCCAGCAAGGCTCAACCAAGCCTGGAACTCAGGACAGCCTACCAAGTTTGCCCCTGGGAGTCTGACAACCAATCAGAATATTAAGCTCAAATTCAAATCCCGACAAAGATTTATAAAACCCAAGCACTCTCAGCATATCAGTCCTTTCTTGATCTCTTCCTTCACCTTGAAGCATGTGATTCATCCTTCCTCTTCACTCTGGAGCTCCAGGCCATGTGGTCCTGTCCACCATTAAACCTTCCAAAGAGCCTCCATGTTTCCAGTGTCTTTTTCCTCACTTGGAACTGAACCCAGAAAGAATATTTCTCCCACAATACCATGCACTTAAAAAAAAAAAAAGCAAAAAAGGGGAAAACATGGAAGAATTAGGATTTCTCCCCACCCCCACCCAAATTCCCTCCCCCTATTTTATGATGTGTTTCAGGGCCTGATCGCCTCGCAGCCTCTGAGAATAAAATGCTTCTCAACTTTTCTCTCCAACCTTTTCTACTCAACAGTTTTCCACTAGAAGGAAATACACAGTCATGAGAACTGCAGGTCATAGATTAGATGCAAGTAATGAATTACATGTTAATATTACAGGTAGTTCTCAACCTGTCAACTGCCGCCTTATGCTTGCTTGTGTTTCGCTGCTAGGTAGTTACAGATTGCCATGAACGGAGGGGAAAGGGAATGAAAGGGGGAATGCTTGGGGAAACAAAAGTAAGTGCTGTGCCTCAGGTCACCCAGCTGAAAGAAGGAGGGAGCTGCATACTAACTTGTGGTTGGACAACCTTTATGAAAGCATCTTGCCTGAACTTGATTGGTGATACTGGGTGAGACAGTGGGAGACAGTTAAGGAAAAAGTGCAAAGAAGAGCAACCTAAGATGATGAAAGGCCTGGAGACTAAAACACATGAATACACAGTTGCAGGATTTGGATATGGCTAGTCTAGAGAAAAGAAGGACTAGAGGGGACATGCGAGCAGTATTCCAGTATTTGAGAGGTTGCCACAGAGAAGAGAGGGTCAATTTATTTTCCAAAGCACCCAAAGGCAAAGCAAGAAACAATGGTTGGAAACTAATCAAGGAGAGAAGCAACCTAGTGTTGGAAGAAATATCCTTCTGGGTTCAGTTCCAAGTGGGGAAAAAGACACTGGAAACATGGAGGCTCTTTGGAAGGTTTAGTGGTGGACAGAACCACATGGCCTGGAGCTCCAGAGTGAAAAGGAAGGTGATCACATGCTTCAAGGTGAAGGAAGAAAATTTTAAAAAAAGGACTGAGGTGCTGAGAGTGCCTGGGTTTTATACTCTCTGTTGGGATTTGAATTTGAGCTTGTGTTCTGACTGGTTGTCAGACACCCAGGGGCAACTCGGTAGGCTGTCCTGAGTTCCAGGCTTGGTTGAGCCTTGCTGGATGATGATGCATTGAAAAAGACTTTTGAGCAATTGCTATAGCTTTACCTGGAGATCTTTGTTATGTAAAGTTTTCTGGCCCAGGCCTTAATGGCCCACCGCATTAACAAAGGTGGGGGTGAGCTTCTACTTCTGAGGTGAGTTCTGCTTCTGAGTTTCTACTCTTTTAGAGGAAATATTCTGCCTTTTAAATAATTTCCAGGATATTTCAATTTTCTAGGAGACGGGTGGGTGCTAACTTCCTACACTGGAATGAAGGAGAAACTTCCTAACAGGGAGGACAATCAACTAGTGGAACAGCTTTGCCTTCAGAAGTTGTGGTGCTTCATCACTGGGGATTTTTAAGAAAGAGACTGAACAGACACTTGTCTGAATGGTATAAGATCTGGTTGAGCAGGGGGTTGGACTAGAAGACCTCCATAGTTCCTTCCAGCTCTATTCTGATTGATTGAACAAACAAACACTTAACCTCAGGGACCCAAAGACAGCAGTGATAAAAATAGAATTAAATAAAATTTATTTTTTCAATTAGGGACTCTGGGGTCAGTCTCCCTCTGAAGGAGGAAGTCTGATGTTTCGGAGGCTTCTGTAGTCCTTAAGCCTTCCGCTACCAACAGCAGGAGGTCCGTAATGACGGTGATTCACACTCTAAATCACCTCACAGTTAGATTATAACAGTCTTTATATGTGACTGTCTTTGAAGAGAACTCAGGAGCTGCAATCCAGCCAGAATGCGATAGCTCATATTGTTTAGCCAGCAGGAGTAAATTTAGCAATGGTTACTGGTCTTCTTCGAGGTCCAGTTCCACAAGTGGCTCAGCTCCCAACTGCTCACAGGTCTCTCTCCCCCCCCCCATTATAAGTTTTAATCTGGCCTAGGGGTTCTTCTAGGACGGATGGACAACTATGGCCTCTTTATGACATATGGACATCAATATTGCAGAAAGTTAGCGCGCACCCCTCGCCTAGAAGATTGAAATATTCTAGGAAAATATTAAAAAGGCCAAATATTTCCCCTAAAAGGGAAATCAAAATCTTAAGGGGCACAGAAACTCCAGCCCCAGCAGATATTTTGGTGCCAGCTTATCTACAATACAAAAGACCTTCAGCTCCAGGATGATTTGGATTAGCCCACCTCAGATCCAAACCAGGAACAAAGCCATGAAGCCATAATAGGAATTGCCCAAAGCCTCTTCATTACATCACCCACAGCAAGATTCAACCAAGACTGGTTGAACTGGGACTCAACAACCTACAAAGTTACCCCTGCATGGCCCCATATGGTAGTCTGACAACCAATCAGAATACATTTCTTGCCACACGAAACAGGAAGTAAGCCCAACAGAGGCTATAAATCTCTTTCCCTCTCTCACCCATGTGCTCATTTTTTGCCGAGGACCTCAAACCATGTGGTCCTGTCCACCATGAAAACCATCTTTCCAAATAGCCTTCATGTTTTCAATGTCTTTCTCCCCACTTGGAACTGAACCCAGAATGGACATTTCTTCCAAGAATACCATGGCTGGCTTCGGAAGAGTTGAAGATCCACAAATTGTATAGGGGCTATAATTGCCCAGCCTTGTTCTGGGAAGAAGTTGTTCTGAGGGCCACTAGGTAAACCAACTCAACAGGAGACGAAATCTTTTTGTTGAGATTGGCTATAAACAACAGAATCTTGCAACTCTAATTGTGCTGGACTTTTTTCTCTTCTTATATAGGTGGCCTATAGGTGGTGACTTGCAACCATTTGCTGAAACAACCGTTCAAAGTTACAATGATATGCAAAAAAGTGGCTTATGACCGTTTCTCACACTTATGACCATTGCAGATTATGTGACCTTGGGGATGCTGCGACAGTGGTAAGCGTGAGGACCAGTCATAAGTCACTTCCTTTCATGCTGTTGAACTTCAAAAACGGTCGCTAAACGAATGGTTGTGAGTCGAGGGGTTGTTTGTAAAAGAGAACTAAATACAAATTAAGCTGCGCTTCGGATTTATGTTCCGTTTCATGCTTTGTTCCTCAAAGCACAAGATTTTAGATTGAGCGTTTGAGAAAACTCAACATGCATGAAAACTGTCAGGATGTTAGCCTTGGATCAGGGGTTTCCACAAGGCAATGATGGCACCTGCAATGGGTGATTTCCCATCAAAAAGCAGGTAGAGTTTCAATTATCCTGTCTGCCATATTGATTTTTTGACCTGACTCTGTAAGCTACTCTCCTCGGCCTCATATCAAACCTAACTGTTCAAGATTCACACAATTTTGTAGCCTTGGTGGTGCAGTGGTTAGAATGCAGTACTGCAGGCAACTTCTGTGACTGCCAGCAGTTCGATTCTCATGGGCTCAAGGTTGACTCAGTCTTTGATCCTTCCAAGGTGGTAAAAATGGGACCCAGATTGTTTGCAGGCAATAAGTTGACTCTAAAGTTTAGAGAGGGCTGTAAAGCACTGTAAAGTGGAATATAAGTCTAGCCCTATTGATATTATGTGTAGGCAATCTGGCTGTAACATCTGTCTCTATTTGCTTGTTATATTTATACCCTAATTTTTCTCAGGAATTACAGAACGGCAGATGTTTCTTCTTCACAGACATGCGAGACCGACTTGGTTCACCCATTGCACTAAATCATGATTCATTTTTGCCACTGAGTTACCCACAAGATACGAAGCTGCAGTTTGCAAGTGAAGCCTTTGGCAGGAGGAAACCATTTCTGGACTTCATGCTTGAAAAAGAACATAACAAAATTTTATTGTTTAGGTTTTTGATAATTAACCGCTGTGTTACAGAAATGGTTTGTATTTACTAAATATATGTAAAGCAAAAAATTAAGGTTTCAGTGCACTGAAAAGAGTTGGAAGTTATGCTTATTTCCATGGAGAGGGATGCAAAATGTAAGGTAGAATTGAAGCCATGTTCCTTTTTAACATGTGCCATGAAACACATGAAAAAGGATGGCACTTCAGTTTGTGCTACTATCTTTTTTTTTTTAACACATACTCTCTCCCCACCCTGCAGATACCTGTGGAAATAAGCTCTGTGTTTGTGTCAACATCATCAGTAAATTGCATGTCTTATTGAATATCTGGCCATTTAGCCTTCAATACCAAGGTCAGAATGCAAATGTTGTAACTGCACATTTTTCTTTTTCAGTTTACAGTGTGAACATATTAAAAGTACATCGCTGATATGATCAAAGAAATGAAAGGTCAGGTTAGCTGAGATTTCTCTGCATCTGCCTGCTTACCTGCCTGTCTACATATCTGTCTGTCTATCCATCTATCTGTATATCCATCTATTCTGTCTGCCTGCCTATCTGTCTGTCTATCTGTCTATCCATCTATCCCCCATCCGTCCATCATCTGCCTGTCTATCCATCCATCTATCTGCCGGCCTGCCTCTCTGCCTGCCTGTCTGTCTATCCAACCAATCCATCCTACCCATCTATCTATCCATCTGCCTATCTCTGTCTGTCTGTCTATCCATCTGTCTATTTGTCTATCTAAATAGTCACTAAGGACCAGATCACCACAGTAGACAGGATCCAAGGTGCAGACTATGCAGAGGAGGCCCCAGAGAAGCATCCACACACAAAGTAGTAGGGTGTAAAAATGCAGGCAGGAACAGAGCATTCACTAAATAAGCACAACCAAATAGCTGGCCTTGTGTACAGGAGCACTTACAAAGAAGGTGGGCTAGACCCTCCTGAGTTCAGGTGAGAGTTTCTGTAGGAGATCATGGAGAACAAGAAAGCTAAGCTTCTGTGGAATTTCCAGATCCAGACAGACAGGGCAGAAACTAGCCCATTAATCAAGAATCATGATGGTAGAAACAGAATCAGAAGACCGTGATGGTGGTAGAAGTAGTAGGGCCAAGTGGCAGCAACATCAGGAAGGAGGAGGAGAAGCTGGAGAAAGGACAGGCCTGAAGGAAGAACTGGAGAAGATGGAGGAAAGTAAAGGCCAACGTGGATCCCTTGGTGGAAGTGGCACTTTGGACTGTGACTCCTAAGCAGGAGAGAGGAGCTTTAACAGATCCCAAGAAACAACACCAGAGTTCTGTGTCTGAAGAAGGCAGTGCTAGCAAAGCTAAGATCCTGCACAGAAATCCTCAAACTCCCAGGCTTCTTTCTGGTAGAAGACCTGAGATTGTGGATGATACGCAGACCACCTTAAGGGTGAGAAGGAATGGCCAATGGGACAAAAGCAGTAGAACATCTCCATGACATTTAATCGAAGTATTCAGCAACTGTGAGAAGGATCTTGGAGTTCTAGTGGGCAGTCACTTCAATTTGGTGCAACAGTGTGCAGAAGCTGCCAGAAAAGCTAATACAATCCTAGGCTGCAGAGGGATAGAATCAAGTCACGTGTGTTAGTGCCTTTATAAAGCCTTAGTGAGACACACTTGGAATACTTTATCCAGTTTTGGTCAGCATATTATAAAAAAGATTCTGAGACTCTGGAAATTGAGTGCAGAGAAGAGCAGCAAAGATGATTAGGGGACTGAAGGCGAAAATGTATGAAGAACGGTTGCAGGAACTTGGTTTGTCTGGTGAAAAGAAAGGACTACGGGGGCGACATGATAGCAGTGTTCAATATTTGAGGAGTTTCCACAAAGAAGAGGGAGTCAACATATTATCCAAAGCACCTGAAGACAGAACAAGAAGCAGTGGATGGAAACTAATCAAGGAGAAAACCAACATAGAACTAAGAAGAAATTTCCTAACATTTAAAACAATTAACCACTGGAACAGCTTGCTTCAGAAGTTGTGGGAGCTCCATCTGTGGAGGCCTTTAAGAAGAGGCTGAACAGCCACTTGTCTGGAATGGCATAGGGCCTCCTGTTGGAGCGGGGGCTGGACTAGAAGATCTCCAAGGTGCCTTCCAACTCTCTTATTCTATTATTCTGCTGCTGTTTAGAAAAATGAGAAACTTGCAGGACAATGTTGGATTGGGCTTGTGGGCAGTCACCATATATACATTATTTGTTTATTTGTGTGAGTGAAGTGTGCAAAGCACACAAACCAGTCAGCACCTCCACGTTTATTCTGATGCTTTTATTTATTGCCTCCAAGAACTGTACCTCATGGAAGAGTGCAACAGCCTTTGGTGATAAGAAGCATCTAGCTACCGCACCCTTAGTATGTGGCAGATGGTTTTAGAGACAATCCTCAGAGCCAGGATTATAAAGCAATTTCCAGCAACTTTAAAACAGGTCTCCATAATTGCCATCTGAAGTTAACTCTTGTCCAGACAGGGAAGAGAAAGAAATGATTTTCATTGTTGCTGAAATATGTAGGAAGAAAAGGAAGCAGGGGGAATGAGAACAAAATTGGATTTAGAAATCTTTCCCTTCTTATGCTGCTGTGCTATATTTCAATTATTTTAATAAAGGGGAAAATTTCATCATTGTTTTGAAATGTTGCCCTGGAAGGGAGGGAAACTGGACTTGTCAGTCCTGATAAATGATTGAAACCAAAGAAAGAAGGGATGGATGGACGAATGGAAGGAAGGAAGGAAAATAGGCAGCATAGGAGAAGGGTACAGAGAAAGGAAGGAAAGGAAAGGAGAGAGGGAAGGAATGAAGGCATAGGGGAAGGGCACAGGGGAGGAAAGAAGAGAAGGAAGGAAGGCATAGGAGAAGGACACAGAGGAAGGAAGGGAAAGGTGAATGAGAAAGAGAAGAAGAGGGGAAGGAAAGAAGGGGGAAGGAAGGAAGGAAGAAAGATGGATATGGGGAAGAGGAAAGAAGAAAGGGTGGCCATAAAGAGAGGGAGGGAGAAAGGAAGGAAGGAAAGAGGCTCAATTTACATGCCTTTTTCATCATTCTGAGGCATGTAGCCCATCCTTCAAGAAGAAGAATAGGAAATATCACATCAGTGCTATCAAGTCAGATAACAAATCAAGGAAGACTTTTGGCTATGTTTAAACGTAATTGGAAATGATAGACTTTGAAAATCCCTGTTTCTTTTCAGTATATACTGTCAGCCTGAAAATAACAAGGAATCTGATGTTATCACACACTACTCAGTGCATCTCAGTTGGTTGAGGAAATCAGTGTGGCCTGGCTTTGCAAGTGATAACATCTACCTTTTGATCTGATATATAAAGCCTGCTTACCTGCTACTCAGGAGAAAATTGCAGGGCTGTTGGCAGAGATAGTGAAACACCCCAAATTCTTAGATTTCTTTCAGTAACTTAATTTTCCTCAGGCCAAAGCCACCTCAGAAGTGAAGTGAATAAGACATGTCAGAATATCTTCACTGCATGCAGACTTTGAACAAACGCCTGGGATTGAGCCATACATTAAGGCTTCATTAATGCAATTCAATACTGGTTACTGATACCAACAGCAAATAGCACTTAGACTTACATACCTACCGCTCCTTAATGCTTTCTAGCACTTTCTGAGTGGTTTACAGTGTCCGCACATTGCCCCCAACAACTCTGGGTCCTCATTTATTGACCTCAGAAAGGTGGAAGGCTGAGTCAGCGTTGAGCTTGTCAGGATCAAAATCTTGGCTGTGGGACTTCTGGTTTGGGTTTCTTCAGCCGACAGAACCGAAATCCGTGATTGTGCACGGTTTCAATCTCTGCTTGCCGCTGGAGCGCCTCGATCTTTCGATTCGGGGCTAAAGCCATCCTATAGAGGTGGTGAAGAGGGGGGAGATTGCTAGCCGAGTGGAGGGAGCCGCATCTCTCCTCCTTGGCTGATCTAAACTCCCTTTCCCGAAGGCGGTTGCAGCGGTGGTCAGAAATGGCCACCTCAAAGAAGAACCCGACTGGATAAGATTGTGCAGGAGGAAGACAAAGAGGAAAGCAGGACAGACCGGGCTAAACAACAAGAGAACATCCAAGCAAGGTACCCTGAATCTAAAAGTACTTGGAGGGATACTTCTGAAAGAAGGTTTGTACGCGGCAAAGGAGAGAGAAAAGGAGGTTAAAACTCCCTTTTCCCCCCCTTTATATTGACAATTACAAATGGTACGGAAAGATATTATGTTAATCTATTCTGACACTGATAAGCAACTTTAAGCTGAAATCTAAGCGTCAAAAGGAGAATAAAGATATTATATTTTTGGTCATTTTAAAGCCCTAAAAAGGAGAAGAGTGGAAGCAAAAGGTGGGACTTGGAATAATGAAAAAATGGAGTGTCACCTGGAAAAATAAAGAGGATCAACAGTGAAACTCCTGAGGATACATTGTAACTGAAATCTTATAAAAGACACAGTAATCACGGAAAGGAAAAGTAAAGGAAAGAAACAAGAAGGAACAGTCTGGGATCATCTGGTGATTAAAAAAAAAAAAGTTTTTGGCTTTCTTTTCTGTTTTTACTTAAAGTCAATTGGGTGGTTTTTTCAAAAGTGTTTAAAATGGCATCACTTCTGGAGGAATTGAAGATGAGTCTTAAAAAACAGAAGAAGATGCAGAAAGGGGAGGAAGAAACTTTGGCTTTGTATTTGAATTCTTTGAAATGGAGATCCTGAACTGTGAAAAGCAAAAAGGAAAAGCTTCAAGAGCAAGAGGAAGGGCGGGACAAAGAAGAAGCCATTTTTAATGATCAAAGAATGCAAAATGTGGTAAAAAAAGGGGGAAAAGAGTTAAAAATTTGAGATCAAAGGGAACAGCCAAAAAGAAAAATAGTCTGAAAAAGAAATATTAATAATAGCAAGGAAGAAGCAAAAAGAAAACTACAGAAGGGAAAATTAGAGAGAGAAGGATATAAAGGGATGAGAAAAGGGGGAAAGATAGAATGGGAAAGAACTTATGAGGGACAAAAGCAGGAAAAAGAAAAAGGGGAAACGTATAGGATTAAAGGTATTTGCTTAGTTAGAAACACAGTCAAATGGCTAAATTAAGTTAAAATTGAGGATTCTGCAAAGGTACAAAAGATAGTGTTATGACAATAGAATACTGTAATGAGTTAGAAATGAAATAAGTAAATAATCTTTGAGATAAAACTTGTATTGTTATTTAATGGTAAGTTTATTTATGATTAATGCAATCATAAGAAAGAGAGGGAAACATTGTAATTGTTTTCTAAAGATTGATAAAATATTGAAAAGAAATGTGAAAGATATATAAGGAAATTTATACCAGTTACCAGAATGAATTTGAATAATTATTTTGCTTATTAATAGTAAATATTTTTACAACATAAAACTGTATGACTATTCAAATGGTATGTTTATTAATAATTAATGTAATAATGAAAGGGAGGGAAACATTCAATTGTTTCTCAAAGATTGATAAATATTAAAAAGAAATGTGAAAGATTTACATACAAGTACTAGAATGAATTTAAATAACTATTTTGTTTACTAATGTTTATATATACGCTGCTCAAAAAATAAAGGGAACACTTAAACAACACAATGTAACTTGGAAGTGAAATCACACTTCTGTGAAATCAAACTGTCCACTTGGGTAGCAACACTGATTGACAATCAATTTCACATGCTGTTGTGCAAATGGAAGAGGCAACAGGTGGAAAGCATAGGCAGTTAGCAAGACATCCCCAATAAAGGAGTGGTTCTGCAGGTGGTGACCACTTCTCAGTTCCTAGGCTTTCTGTGCTGATGGTTTGGTCACTTTTGAATGCTGGCGGTGCTTTCACTTCAGGTCGTCGATGAGACGGAGTCTAAACACCCCACACAAGTGGCTCAGGTATGTGAGCTCATCCCAGGATGGCATATCAATGTGAGCCTGTGGCAGAAGGTTGGCTGTGTTCTGTCAGCGTAATGTCCAGGCATGGAGGCGCTACCAGGAGACAGGCCAGTACATCAGGAGACGTGGAGGAAGGCCATAGGAGGGCAACAACCCAGCATCAGGACCGCTAACCGTTCCGCCTTGGTGCAAGGAGGGACAAGAGGAGCACTGCCAGAGCCCTGCAAAGATGAACCTCCAGCAGCCACCAAATGTGCATGTGGCTGCTCAAAACAGTCAGAAACAGAACTCCATGAGGGTGGTATGAGGGCCCGACGTCCACAGGTGGGTGTTGTGCTTACAGCCCACATGCAGGACGCTTGGCATTTGCCAGAGAACACCAAGATTGGCAAAATTCTGCGCACTGGTGCCCTGTGCTCTTCACAGATGAAAGCCAGGTTTCAACACTGAAGCACATGTGAAAGACGTGAGAGGTCTGGAGACGCCGTGGAGAACGTTCTGCTGCTGAAACATTCTCCAGCATGAGTGGTTTGGCAGGGGGTCAGTAATGGTGTGGGGTGGCACTTCTTTTAGGGTGCTGCAACAGCCCTCCATGTGCTCGCCAGAGGTAGCCTGACTGCCACTAGAACCGAAGATGAAGATCCTACAGACCCCTTGTGAGACCATATGCTGGTACGGTTGGCCCTGGGTTCCTCCTATGCAAGACAATGCTCGACCTCATGTGGCTGGAGTGTGTCAGCAGTTCCTGCAAGACGAAGGCATTGATGCCATGGACTGGCCGCACCGCGTTCCCCAGACTCTGAATCCAATTGAGGCACATCTGGGACATCATGTCTCGCTGCCCATCCACCAACACCATATTGCACCACAATATTGTCCAGGAGTTTGGGGATGCTTTAGTCCAGGTGTGGGAGGAGATCCCTCAGGAGACATCCACCAAACCTCATCAGGAGTAGGCCCAGGCATTGTAGGGAGGTCATACAGGCACGTGGAGGCCACACACAGGCACGACTGAGCCTCATTTTGACTTGTTTTAAGGACGTTGCATCAAAGTTGGATCAGCCTGTAGTGTTTTTTCCCCAACTTTAATTTTGAGTGTAGCTCCAAATCCAGACCTCCAGTGGGTTGCTAAAGTTTGATTTCCATTGATAAAGTTTTTGTGTGATTTTGTTGTCAGCACATTCGAAACTATGTACATGAACAGAGTATTTCATAAGAATATTTCATCATTCAGATCTCTAGGAGTTCTTATTTTTAGTGTTCCCTTTATTATTTTTTGAGATGTATATATTTGTTTTGCTATGTTTTAGATATTTTCTTTATTTATACATTTTGAAGGGAACGTACCGGCAGAGTGTGAATGATGAGATTGTTACATATATAAAATAGAACTCAGAAATTTGTGAATGTTATAATATTTAGAATACACAAATTTAATGTTTAATGAGATTTTATATGATAATAACAATAGACTTAAAGGTGTTGCATCTCCATTGGCAATCATCGAGGGGAATTTTGTTTTAAGAATGCTGGAAGAGAACAAGAATCATTGTAAACAGCAGATGGAAAGAGTAATACAGTGAAAGAATAAAATGATATAAGGAAGTTTTGGATAAAAAAATACAATTAATAATAGAAAAATGAGATAACCATAAAAGAAAATTAAGAGAATAAAAGGAGATAGGAGAAGTTGGAAAAAGAGTAATAAGATATGAGTTGAATACATAAGATAATATGTATAGGTGAAATTGTATCTGTATATAATGGACAGCAAAACCCAACTCCCTTCGAGCACTGAAGATATTGTCTTGTTGAGTAATAAAACCTCTGCAAGAATACCAAAAGGAAACTCCATAGTTTTCAAACGCTGAGTTTACAATATTTCTTCTGTTATATCAGCCATAGCGCATAGTGGGTTAGAATGCAGTATTACAGGCCCACACTCTGCCGCACAGCCAAGATTTTTTTTAAATAAAGTTTTATTGAGTTTTAACAAAAACAAAATTAAAACATCTTATGTGAATACAGCATGGTTCCTGTTATCACATTTCCATAGCAGCATACAATTTCATATACATATTCATCTTTTATGTAATTGCAACTCATATCTTAATTACTCTTTTTTCATACTTCTCACTATTTCCTCCTTTTACTTCTCTAATTTTCTTTTATGGTTATCTCATTTTATTCTTATTAATTGTATTTTTTTTACCAAAACTTCTATATCTTTTTATTCATTATAGCTTATATTTCCTCTGTCTTGTTACAATTTCATATGTTCTCTCTTCCAGCATTCTTAAAAAGCAAAATTCCGCCGATGATTGGCCATTGGAGTGGCAACACCTTAGTTCTTATTGTTATTAATCAATATAAAATCTCATTAAACATTAAAATTTGGTGTATTCTAAAATTATCATTCAAATTTCTTAGTATCTATTTTATATCATGTAAATCTCAATTCATTCAGACTCTTGCTTGGTACTCCCCTTCAAAATGTAAAAAGAAAAATTCTAAAACATAAGCAAAAACAATATATATACACTCTCAAAAAATAAAGGGAACACAAAATAAGACATCCCTAGATCTGAATGAAATGAAAATATTCTTATGAAATACTCTGTTCATTACATGTTGAATGTGCTGACAACAAAATCAACACAAAAAATTATCAATGGAAATCAAATTTAGCACCATGGAGTCTGGATTTTGGAGCTACACTCAAAATAAAGTGGGAAAAACAACTACAGGCTGATCCTAACTTTGATGCAACGTCCTTAAAACAAGTCAAAATTGAGGCTCAGTCGTGTGTCGTGGGCCTCCAAGTGCCTGTATGACCTCCCTACAATGCCTGGGTCTACTCCTGATGAGGTGGTGGATGGTCTCCTGAGGGATCCCTCCCAACAACCTGGACTAAAGGCATCCCCCAACTCCTGGACATATGTGGTGCAAATATGGTGTTGGTGGATGGGAGCGAGACATGAATGTCCAAGTTGTGCTCAAATGGATTCAGGTCCTGGGGGAACGGGTGGCCAGTCCATGGCATCAATGCCTTCGTCTTGCAGGAACTGCTGACACCACTCCAGCCACAATGAGGTCGAGCATTGTCTTGCATAGGAGGGAACCCAGGGCCAACCGTACCAGCATATGGTCTCACAAGGGGTCTGAGGATGGCTCATCTCGGTTTGCCCCTAGTGGCAGTCAGGCTACCTCTGGCGAGCACAGGAGGGCTGTGCAGCAACCCTAAAAGAAGTGCCACCCCAGCACCATTATGACGCACCTGCCAAACCACTCATGCTGGAAATGTTTCAGGCGGCCAGAACGTTCTCACGGCGTCTCCAGACCATCTCACGTCTTTCACAATGTGCTCAAGTGTGAACCTGTTTCATCTGTGAAAGCACAGGGCACCAGTGGAGAATTTGCCAATCTTTGGTGTTCTCTGGCAAATGCCAAGCGTCCTGCATGGTGTCGGGCTGTAAGCACAACACCACCTGTGGACGTCGGCCTCATTACCACCCTCATGAGTCTGTTTCTGACTGTTTGAGGCAGCCACATGCAACATTGTGGGCTGGCTGGAAGGTCATTTTGGCAGGGCTCTGGCAGTGCCCTCTTGTCCCTCCTTGCACAAGGCGGGAGTAGCGGTCCTGATTGCTGGGTTGTTGCCCTCCCATGGCCTCCTCCAGCGTCCTCCTGGATGTACTGGCCTGTCTCCTGTAGCGCCTCCATGCTCCTGGACATTACGCTGACAGACACAGCAAACCTTCTTGCCACAGCTCACATTGATATGCCATCCTGGATGAGCTGCAACTACCTGAGCCACTTGTGTGGGTTGTTAGACTCCGTCTCTCGACATGAGAGTGAAAGCACCGCCAGCATTCAAAAGTGACAAAACATCAGCCAGAAAGCCTAGGAACTGAGAAAGTGGTCACCACGCTGCAGAACTCCTCCTTTATTGGGGTGTCTTGCTAACTCCTATGCCTTCACCTGTTTGCCTCTTCATTTGCACAACAGCATGTGAAATTGATTGTCAATCAGTGTTGCTACCCAAGTGGACAGTTTTGGATTTTCAACGAAGTGTGGATTCACTTCCAAAGTTACATTGTTGTTTGTTTAAGTGTTCCCTTATTTTTTTTGAGCAGCGTATATAAACATTAGTAAACAAATAGTTATTTAAATTTCATTCTAGTACTTGTATGTAAATCTTTCACATTCTTTTTATATTTATCAATCTTTGAAGAACAATTGAAATGTTTCCCTCCTTTTTCATTATTACATTAATTATTAATAAACATACCATTGAATAGTCATACAGTTTTATGTTGTAAATTATTTAACTATTAATAAGGCAAAATGAATTATTCAAAAATTCATTCTGGTAACTGGGTATAAATTCCTTATATATCTTTCAGCATTTTCTTTTCAATATTTTTATCAATCTTTAGAAAAATTAAATGGTTTCCCCTCTCTTCTTAATGATTGCACTTAATCATAAAATAAACTTACCATTAAATAACATAAGTTTTATCTCAAAGATTAATTTACTTATTTCATTTCTAACTGCATTTACAGTATTCTATTGTCATAAACACTATCTTTTGTACCTTGAGAATCCTCAATTTTTAACTTAATTTAGCCATTGACGTGTTTTCTAATAAGCAAATACCTTTAAATCCTAGTACGTTTCCCCTTTTTCTTTATTTCCTGCTTTTGTCCCTCATAAGTTCTTTCCCATTCTATCTTTCCCCCTTTTTTTCTCATCCCTTTTTTTATATCCTTCTCTCTCTAATTTTCCCTCTGTAAGTTTTCTTTTTTGTTCTCCTTGCTATTATAATAATTTTCTTTTTTCAGACTATTTTTTCTTTTTGGCTGTTGCCTCTTTGATCTGCAAATTTTTAACCTCTTTTCCCCTTTTTTACCATCATTTTGCATTCCTTGATCATTAAAATGGCTTCTTTCTTTGTCCCGCCCTTCCTCTTGGCTCTTGAAGCTTTTGCTTTTGCTTGCAACAGTTCAGGATCTCCATTTCAAAGAATTCAAATACAAAAGCCAAAAGTTCTTCCTCCCCTTTCTGCATCTGTCTTTGTGTTTTTTAAGAACTCATTTCAATTCCTCCAGAAGTGATGCCATTTTAAAACACTTTTTTGGAAAAACCACCCAATTGACATTTAAGTAAAAACAGAAAAAGAAGCCAAAACTTTTTTTTTTTAATCACCAGATGATCCCAGACTGTTCCTTCTTGTTTCTTTTCCTTTAGCTTTTCCGCTTCAAGTGGATTATTGTGTCTTTTTAATAAAGATTTCAGTTACAATGTATCCTCAGGAGTTTCACTGGTTGAGTCATCTTTAATTTCCCAGGTGACACTCGCATTTTTCATTAATTCCAAAGTCCACCTTTTGCTTCCACTCTTCTCCTTTTTTAGGCTTTCAAAATGACGCAAAAATATATATATCTTTATTCTCCTTTGACGCTTAGATTTCAGCTTAAAGTTGCTTATGCAGTGTGAAATAGATTAACATAAATATCTTTCCGTACATTTGTAATTGTCAATATAAAGGGGGGGGAAAAAGGGAGTTTTTAACCCTCTTTTCTCTCTCCTTTGGCGCGTACAAACCTTCTTTCAGAAGTATCCTCGCAAGTACTTTTAGATTTCAGGGTAGCCTGCTTGGATGTTCCCTCTGTTGTTTAGGCCCGGTCTGTCTGCTTTCCTCTTTGTCTCTCCTGCACAATCTTATCCAGTCGGGTTCTTCTTTGAGGTGGCCATTTCTGACCACCGCTGCAACCGCCTTCGGGAAAGGGAGTTTAGATCAGCCAAGGAGGAGAGATGCGGCTCCCCTCCACTCGGCTAGCAATCTCCCCCCTCTTCACCACCTCTATAGGATGGCTTTAGCCCCGAATCGAAAGGATCGAGGCGCTCCAGCGGCAAGCAGAGATTGAAACCGTGCACAATCACGGATTTCGGTCTGTCGCTGAAGAAACCCAAACCAGAAGTCCCACAGCCAAGATTTTGATCCTGACAAGCTCAACGCTGACTCAGCCTTCCACCTTTCTGAGGTCAATAAATGAGGACCCAGATTGTTGGGGGCAATGTGCGGACACTGTAAACCACTCAGAAAGTGCTAGAAAGCATTAAGGAGCGGTAGGTATGTAAGTCTAAGTGCTATTGCTGTTGGTATCAGTAACCAGTATTGAATTGCATTAATGAAGCCTTAATGTATGGCTCAATCCCAGGCGTTTGTTCAAAGTCTGCATGCAGTTGAAGATATTCTGACATGTCTGATTCACTTCACTTCTGAGGTGGCTTTGGCCTGAGGAAAATTAAGTTACTGAAAGAAATCTAAGAATTTGGGGGTGGTTTCACTATCTCTGCCAACAGCCCTGCAATTTTTCTCCTGAGTAAGCAGGTAAGCAGGCTTTATATATCAGATCAAAAGGTAGATGTTATCACTTGCAAAGCCAGGCCACACTGATTTCCTCAACCAACTGAGATGCACTGAGTAGTGTGTGATAACATCAGATTCCTTGTTATTTCAGGCTGACAGTATATACTGAAAAGAAAGCAGGATTTTCAAAGTCTATCATTTCCAATTACGTTTAAACATAGCCAAAAGTCTTCCTTGATTTGTTATCTGACTTGATAGCACTGATGTGATATTTCCTATTCTTCTTCTTGAAGGATGGGCTACATGCCTCAGAATGATGAAAAAGGCATGTAAATGGAGCTCTTTCCTTCCTTCCTTTCTCCCTCCCTCTCTTTATGGCCACCCTTTCTTCTTTCCTCTTCCCCATATCCATCTTTCTTTCCTTCCTTCCTTCCCCCTTCTTTCCTTCCCTCTCTTCTTCTCTTTCTCATTCACCTTTCCCTTCCTTCCTCTGTGTCCTTCTCCTATGCCTTCCTTCCTTCTCTTCTTTCCTCCCCCTGTGCCCTTCCCCTATGCCTTCATTCCTTCCCTCTCTCCTTTCCTTTCCTTCCTTTCTCTGTACCCTTCTCCTATGCCTGCCTATTTTCCTTCCTTCCTTCCATTCGTCCATCCATCCCTTCTTTCTTTGGTTTCAATCATTTATCAGGACTGACAAGTCCAGTTTCCCTCCCTTCCAGGGCAACATTTCAAAACAATGATGAAATTTTCCCCTTTATTAAAATAATTGAAATATAGCACAGCAGCATAAGAAGGGAAAGATTTCTAAATCCAATTTTGTTCTCATTCCCCCTGCTTCCTTTTCTTCCTACATATTCAGCCAACAATGAAATCATTTCTTTCTCTTCCCTGTCTGGACAAGAGTTAACTTCAGATGGCAATTATGGAGACCTGTTTTAAAGTTGCTGGAAATTGCTTTATAATCCTGGCTCTTGAGGATTGTCTCTAAAACCATCTGCCACATACTAAGGGTGGCGGTAGCTAGATTGCTCTTATCACCAAAGGCTGTTGCACTCTTCCATGAGGTACAGTTCTTTGGAGGCAATAAATAAAAGCATCAGAATAAACGTGGAGGTGCTGACTGGTTTGTGGCTTTGCACACTTCACTCACACAAATAAACAAATAATGTATTATGGTGACTGCCCACAAGCCAATCCAACATTGTCCTGCAAGTTTCTCATTTTTCTAAACAGCAGCAGAATAATAGAATAAGAGAGTTGGAAGGCACCTTGGAGATCTTCTAGTCCAGCCCCCTGCTCCAACAGGAGGCCCTATGCCATTCCAGACAAGTGGCTGTTCAGCCTCTTCTTAAAGGCCTCCACAGATGGAGGCTCCCACAACTTCTGAAGGCAAGCTGTTCCAGTGGTTAATTGTTTTAAATGTTAGGAAATTTCTTTCTAGTTCTATGTTGGTTTTCTCCTTGATTAGTTTCCATCCACTGCTTCTTGTTCTGTCTTCAGGTGCTTTGGATAATATGTTGACTCCCTCTTCTTTGTGGAAACTCCTCAAATATTGGAACACTGCTATCATGTCGCCCCCCTAGTCCTTCTTTTCACCAGACAAACCAAGTTCCTGCAACCGTTCTTCATACATTTTCGCCTTCAGTCCCCTAATCATCTTTGCTGCTCTTCTCTGCACTCAATTTCCAGAGTCTCAGAATCTTTTTTTATAATATGCTGACCAAAACTGGATAAAGTATTCCAAGTGTGGTCTCACTAAGGCTTTATAAAGGGGCACTAACACACGTGAGCTTGATTCTATCCCTCTGCAGCCTAGGATTGTATTAGCTTTTCTGGCAGCTTCTGCACACTGTTGGCACCAAATTGAAGTGACTGCCCACTAGAACTCCAAGATCCTTCTCACAGTTGCTGAATACTTCGATTAAATGTCATGGAGATGTTCTACTGCTTTTTGTCCCATTGGCCATTCCTTCTCACCCTTAGGGGTGGTCTGCGTATCATCCACAATCTCAGGTCTTCTACCAGAAAGAAGCCTGGGAGTTTGAGGATTCTGTGCAGGATCTTAGCTGTTGCTAGCACTGCCTTCTTCAGACACAGAACTCTGGTGTTGTTCTTGGGATCTGTTAAAGCTCCTCTCCCTGCTTAGGAGTCACAGTCCAAAGTGCCACTTCCACCAATGGGATCACGTTGGCCTTTACTTCCTCCATCTTCTCCAGTTCTTCCTTCAGGCCCTGGTCCTTCTCCAGCTTCTCCTCCTCCTTCCTGATGTTGCTGCCACTTGGCCCTACTACTTCTACCACCATCACGGTCTTCTGATTCTTGTCTACCATCATGATTTCTGATTAATGGGCTAGTTTCTGCCTGTCTGTCTGGATCTGGAAATTCCACAGAAGCTTAGCTTTCTTGTTCTCCATGATCTCCTACAGAAACTCTCACCTGAACTCAGGAGGGTCTAGCCCACATTCTTTGTAAGTGCTCCTGTACACAAGGCCAGCTATTTGGTTGTGCTTATTTAGTGAGTGCTGTTCCTGCCTGCATTTTACACCCTACTACTGTTGTGTTGGACTGTCTCTGGGGCCTCTCTGCATAGTCTGCACCTTGGATCCTGTCTACTGTGGTAGATCTGGTCCTTAGTGACTATTTAGATAGACAAATAGACAGATGGATAGACAGACAGACAGAGATAGGCAGATGGATAGATAGATGGGTAGATGGATTGGTGGATAAACAGACAGGCAGGCAGATAGGCAGGCCGGCAGATAGATGGATGGATAGACAGGCAGATGGATGGACGGATGGGGGGGATAGATGGATAGACAGATAGACAGACAGATAGGCAGGCAGACAGATAGATGGATATACAGATAGATGGATAGACAGACAGATATGTAGACAGGCAGGTAAGCAGGCAGATGCAGAGAATCTCAGCTAACCTGACCTTTCATTTCTTTGATCATAGCAGCGATGTACTTTTAATATGTTCACACTGTAAACTGAAAAAGAAAAATGTGCAGTTACAACATTTGCATTCTGACCTTGGTATTGAAGGCTAAATGGCCAGATATTCAATAAGACATGCAATTTACTGATGATGTTGACACAAACTGTCTCGAATAAAGGTGTCCATAGACGTCCCACCCCCCTCTCTCATACACATTTTTTTTTTTTCTATCATCGTGTTTCTGAAGTGCCATCCTTTTTCATGTGTGTCATGGCACATGTTAAAAAGGAACATGGCTTCAATTCTACCTTACATTTTGCATCCTCTCCATGGAAATAAGCAATAACTTCCAACTCTTTTCAGTGCACTGAAACCTTAATTTTTTTGCTTTACATATATTTAGTAAATACAAACCATTTCTGTAACAGCAGCGTTAATTGTCAAAACCTAAACAATAAAATTTTGTTATGTTCTTTTTCAAGCATGAAGTCCAGAAATGGTTTCCTCCTGCCAAAGGCTTCACTTGCAAACTGCAGCTTCGTATCTTGTGGGTAACTCAGTGGCAAAATGAATCATGATTTAGTGCAATGGGTGAACCAAGTCGGTCTCGCATGTCTGTGAAGAAGAAACATCTGCCGTTCTGTAATTCCTGAGAAAAATTAGGGTATAAATATAACAAGCAAATAGAGACAGATGTTACAGCCAGATTGCCTACACATAATATCAATAGGGCTTAGACTTATATTCCACTTTACAGTGCTTTACAGCCCTCTCTAAACGGTTTAGAGTCAACTTATTGCCTGCAACAATCTGGGTCCTCATTTTACCCACCTCGGAAGGATCAAAGACTGAGTCAACCTTGAGCCCATGAGAATCGAACTGCTGGCAGTCACAGAAGTTGCCTGCAGTACTGCATTCTAACCACTGCACCACCAAGGCTACAAAATTGTGTGAATTCTTGAACAGTAGGTTGATATGAGGCCGAGGGAGAGTAGCTACAGAGTCAGGTCAAAAAAGTCAATATGGCAGACAGGATAATTGAAACTCTACCTGCTTTTGATGGGAAATCACCCATTGCAGGTGCCATCATTGCCTTGTGGAAACCCCTGATCCAAGGCTAACATCCTGACAGTTTTCATGCATGTTGAGTTTTCTCAAACGCTCAATGCTAAAATCTTGTGCTTTGAGGAACAAAGCATGAAACGGAACATAAATCCGAAGCGCAGCTTAATTTGTATTTAGTTCTCTTTTACAAACAACCCTCGACTCACAACCATTCGTTTAGCGACCGTTTGAAGTTACAACAGCATGAAAGGAAGTGACTTATGACTGGTCCTCACGCTTACCACTGTTGCAGCATCCCCAAGGTCACATAATCTGCAATGGTCATAAGTGTGAGAAACGGTCATAAGCCACTTTTTTGCATATCATTGTAACTTTGAACGGTTGTTCAGCAAATGGTTGCAAGTCACCACCTATAGGCCACCTATATAAGAAGGAGAAAAAGGTCCAGCACAATTAGAGTTGCAAGATTCTGTTGTTATAGCCAATCTCAACAAAAGATTTCGTCTTCCTGTTGAGTTGGTTTACCTAGTGGCCCTCAGAACAACTTCTTCCCAGAACAAGGCTGGGCAATTATAGCCCCTATACAATTTGTGGACTTCAACTCCTTCCGAAGCCAGCCATGGTATTCTTGGAAGAAATGTCCATCTGGGTTCAGTTCCAAGTGGGGAGAAAGACATTGAAAACATGAAGGCTATTTGGAAAGATGGTTTCATGGTGGACAGGACCACATGGTTTGAGGTCCTCGGCAAAAATGAGCACATGGGTGAGAGAGGGAAAGAGATTTATAGCCTCTGTTGGGCTTACTTCCTGTTTCGTGTGGCAAGAAATGTATTCTGATTGGTTGTCAGACTACCATATGGGGCCATGCAGGGGTAACTTTGTAGGTTGTCTTGAGTCCCAGTTCAACCAGTCTTGGTTGAATCTTGCTGGGTGATGTAATGAAGAGGCTTTGGGCAATTCCTATTATGGCTTCATGGCTTTGTCCTGGTTTGGATCTGAGTGTGGGCTAATCCAATCATCCTGGAGCTGAAGGTCTTTTGTATTGTAGATAAGCTGGCACCAAAATATCTGCTGGGGCTGAGTTTCTGTGCCCCTTAAGATTTTGATTTCCCTTTTAGGGGAAATATTTGGCCTTTTTAATATTTCCTAGAATATTTCATTCTTCTAGGCGAGGGGTGCGCGCTAACTTTCTGCAATATTGATGTCCATATGTCATAAAGAGGCCATAGTTGTCCATCCGTCCTAGAAGAACCCCTAGGCCAGATTAAAACTTATAATGGGGGGGGGGAGAGAGACCTGTGAGCAGTTGGGAGCTGAGCCACTTGTGGAACTGGACCTCGAAGAAGACCAGTAACCATTGCTAAATTTACTCCTGCTGGCTAAACAAATGAGCTATCGCATTCTGGCTGGATTGCAGCTCCTGAGTTCTCTTCAAAGACAGTCACATATAAAGACTGTTAATAATCTAACTGTGAGGTGATTAGAGTGTGAATCACCGTCATTACGGACCTCCTGCTGTGGTAGCGGAAGGCTTAAGGACTACAGAAGCCTCCGAACATCAGACTTCCTCCTTCAGAGGGAGACTGACCCCCAGAGTCCCTAATTGAAAAATAAATTTTATTTAATTCTATTTTATCACTGCTGTCTTTGGGTCCCTGAGGTTAAGTGTTTGTTTGTTCAATCAATCAGAATAGAGCTGGAAGGAACTATGGAGGTCTTCTAGTCCAACCCCCTGCTCAACCAGATCTTATACCATTTCAGACAAGTGTCTGTTCAGTCTCTTCTTAAAAATCCCCAGTGATGAAGCACCACAACTTCTGAAGGCAAAGCTGTTCCACTAGTTGATTGTCCTCCCTGTTAGGAAGTTTCTCCTTCATTCCAGTGTAGGAAGTTAGCACCCACCCGTCTCCTAGAAAATTGAAATATCCTGGGAAATATTAAAAAGGCAGAATATTTCCTCTAAAAAGAGTAGAAACTCAGAAGCAGAAACTCACCTCAGAAGTAGAAGCTCACCCCCACCTTTGTTAATGGGTGGGCCATTAAGGCCTGGGCCAGAAAACTTTACATAACAAAGATCTCCAGGTAAAGCTATAGCAATTGCTCAAAAGTCTTTTTCAATGCATCATCATCCAGCAAGGCTCAACCAAGCCTGGAACTCAGGACAGCCTACCGAGTTGCCCCTGGGTGTCTGACAACCAGTCAGAACACAAGCTCAAATTCAAATCCCAACAGAGAGTATAAAACCCAGGCACTCTCAGCACCTCAGTCCTTTTTTTTAAATTTTCTTCCTTCACCTTGAAGCATGTGATCACCCTTCCTTTTCACTCTGGAGCTCCAGGCCATGTGGTCCTGTCCACCACTAAACCTTCCAAAGAGCCTCCATGTTTCCAGTGTCTTTTTCCCCACTTGGAACTGAACCCAGAAGGATATTTCTTCCAACACTAGGTTGCTTCTCTCCTTGATTAGTTTCCAACCATTGTTTCTTGCTTTGCCTTTGGGTGCTTTGGAAAATAAATTGACCCTCTCTTCTCTGTGGCAACCTCTCAAATACTGGAATACTGCTCGCATGTCCCCTCTAGTCCTTCTTTTCTCTAGACTAGCCATATCCAAATCCTGCAACTGTTATTCATGTGTTTTAGTCTCCAGGCCTTTCATCATCTTAGTTGCTCTTCTTTGCACTTTTTCCTTAACTGTCTCCCACTGTCTCACCCAGTATCACCAATCAAGTTCAGGCAAGATGCTTTCATAAAGGTTGGTCCAACCACAAGTTAGTATGCAGCTCCCTCCTTCTTTCAGCTGGGTGACCTTGAGGCACAGCACTTACTTTTGTTTCCCCAAGCATTCCCCCTTTCATTCCCTTTCCCCTCCGTTCATGGCAATCTGTAACTACCTAGCAGCGAAACACAAGCAAGCATAAGGCGGCAGTTGACAGGTTGAGAACTACCTGTAATATTAACATGTAATATTCATTACTTGCATCTAATCTATGACCTGCAGTTCTCATGACTGTGTATTTCCTTCTAGTGGAAAACTGTTGGAGTAGAAAGGTTGGAGAAGAAAAGTTGAGAAGCATTTTATTCTCAGAGGTGCGAGGCGATCAGGCCCTGAAACACACATCATAAAATAGGGGGAGGGAATTTGGGGGTGGGGTGGGGAGAAATCCTAATTCTTCCATGTTTTCCCCTTTTTTGCTTTTTTTTTTTTTTAAGTGCATGGTATTGTTGGGAGAAATATCTTTCTGGGTTCAGTTCCAAGTGAGGAAAAAGACACTGGAAACATGGAGGCTCTTTGGAAGGTTTAATGGTGGACAGGACCACATGGCCTGGAGCTCCAGAGTGAAGAGGAAGGATGATCACATGCTTCAAGGTGAAGGAAGAGATCAAGAAAGGACTGATATGCTGAGAGTGCTTGGGTTTTATAATCTTTGTCGGGATTTGAATTTGAGCTTATATTCTGATTGGTTGTCAGACTCCCAGGGGCAAACTTGGTAGGCTGTCCTGAGTTCCAGGCTTGGTTGAGCCTTGCTGGATGATGATGATGATGCATTGAAAAGGGCTTTTGAGCAATTGCTATAGCTTTACCTGGAGATCTTTGTTATGTAAAGTTTTCTGGCCCAGGCCTTAATGGCCCACCCATTAACAAAGGTGGGGGTGAGCTTCTACTTCCGAGGTGAGTTCCTGCTTCTGAGTTTCTACTCTTTTTAGAGGAAATATTCTGCCTTTTTAATATTTCCAGAAGATTTCATTTTTCTAGGAGAGGGGTGGGTGCTAACTTCCTACAGTATTATGGAATGAAGAAAACTTATAAAATCAAAATGATAGTGCCATCATTCTCAGAGAGAACTGATAAGCAGAGTAATTTGTCAGTGTTTTCTAAGGCATATGTTTTTTAATCTTTTTTTTTCTCAATAAAAGCAACACATCTGCTACCAACTATCTCTTCCCCAACTTCACATCTGTTATTTGCTTTAACAGAATCATTTGCTTTTAGATCCATTTCGCATTCTCCCAGCATCTGCACATCTCTCTCTCTCTCCCCTTCTCCTTCTGTGAGGCTATTATTTTTCCACCACTGATTGCTTATGCATTTATATGGGGAGTAATAATGCATATTTCTAAAAGCATAAAAGGAGACGGCATTTACAGGCTGAAATTTATTTGGATAGCTTGATTTCAGCATTAGGAAAGGAGGTAATAATTTAGCTTCTGAGACTGGTGTTGCCATGTCTTCAAAAAAATCTGAATGCCACTGCTAGACACGCCTTTCCAATCTTTTCCCTTAGCACTATGATAGCCAGCACTCATAAGTTCAAATATCCAAAGAACATTATAAACATTTTCCTGACTCCTTGTTTCCTTTATAGAGATAGCCCTTGACTTTCAACCACTCCTTTAGTAACCATTCAAATTTACAACACTGAGGAAAGCCATTTCCCACTGACAACTATCGCTCTGCCAGCTTTCATGCCTTAGGCGGGACTAGAACTCACCATCTTCTGGTGACTGGCCCAAAGTCACCCAGCTGCCTTCATGCCTAAAGCGGGACTAGAACCCACAATCTCCTGGTTCCTAGCCTGGTGCTTTAATCACGACACAGACCTGGTTTTCAATCCATTCAACTGAGGCATGTATTAAAACAAAGGCTGTCACAGCAGAGGCTGAAATGATGGGAGTGGAGTGGAAAGAAAATGGCATTTCCTGGAGTTACAGCCCTTCTTTTGGGTTGTACTTTTTATCCAACATCCCTAATGCCAGTAGGAGTATCAACTCTAAACATCCTTATCTTCATCCCACAGCTGAGCAGATGCGGGCTGCTCATTAAAGGCCAGGCAATAAATCAGGGTTTCAGTCAGGAAAATAGAGCCATTTCCTCCCGTATTCTCCCTAGTTGGATCATCAGATGCCTGGTGACAAAAATGTCTCATTATCTCAAAAAGTGGATATCACTTCCAGATATCCCCATTTTAAGAATGACATTGATAAACTGGGGGGGACCAGGATGAAGGCTGAGAGAGGAGAAGTGGAGGAAAAGGATAGATATGGTTTAACTCAATAAAAAATATATTGTGACAAAGGATTGTCATGTTAAGGCAAGGGAAAGCGAGGAAAGGGGAGTCTGGTTCATACGACACATGGGTGTAAAACTTGTGGAGTCACATTGCCCTCACATGACATTTCATGACGTGTTTTCCTTTCACAAAGCTGGGAAAATGGCCTGCGTGTGACACATTTGGCCCATGGGCTGCCAGTTTACCATAGTAAATATGAGTCAATTGTCAAGTGTCTGAATTTTTATCACATGACTTTGGGGATGCTGCAACAGCTATGTGTGAAAATGGTCATACTGTCACTTTTTTCAGTGCTGTTGTAACTTTGAATGGTCACTAAATGAACTGTTGCAAGTTGAGGACTACCTGTACTTTTCTGTGGAAAGAAAATCTATAAATACTGGATCAAGTGACCCAGAGGTGATATTCAGCAGGTTCTGACCATTTCTTGAGAACCGGTAGCAGAAATTTTGAGTACTTCAGAGAACTGGCAAATGCTACCTCTGACTGGCCCTGCCCCCATCTATTCTTTGCCTCCCAAATCTCAGCTGATTGGCTGGGTCTTCTTTGGTTGCCCTGCACAGGAGAACAGAGCTGGAAAGCAGGTTAGTGCGATGGGGAGAGAATGGGATTTTTTTAGTAACCTTCCCCCAGAAGTGGGGATGGAATGGAGATTGTACAATATTCTTCCCCTGCCATGCCCACTAAGCCACGCCCACCAAACCATGCCACGCCACGCCAAGCCATGCCCACAGAACTGGTAGTAAAAATTTTTGAATCCTACCATTGATCAAGTTGTTGTTTAGAATAACTAACTGAACTCCATAAGGCTTAGTTTTCTTGTGACATACCTATTAGCCCAATGTCCAATAATGTGCTCTATCTGTGTGATTTATTGTGGATTAAACCCATTTGAAATAAAATAAGTATAGCTGGACATAGAAGTGTGGATCATTTATATGAGAACTATCATCTTCTGTTTAAGCTGAAACTCATTAACATCCCTTGATATTTCCCTAAGTCCTCTTTATGGCCTCTACTCTCCAAAAACATTTTCCCCCACAACAATTGTTGCATATCACTTCCATCATCAGGAGGGATGCGGTGTCTCAGTGGCTAAGACGCTGAGCTTGTTGATCAGAAAGGTCAGTAGTTTGGCGGTTCGAATCCTTAGTGCCGTGTAACGGAGTGAGCTCCCGTTACTAGTCCCAGCTTCTGCCAACCTAGCAGTTCGAAAGCATGTAAAAATGCAAGTAGAAAAATAGGGACCCCTTCAGTGGGATGGTAACAATTTTCTGTACACCTTTGAGCATTTAGACATGCCAGCCACATGACCAGAGAGATGTCTTCGGACAGCGCTGGCTCTTTGGCTTTGTAACAGAGATGAGCACCACCCCTAGAGCCGGAAACAACTAACACGTATGTGTGAAGGGAATTTTTACCTTTTTACCCATCATCACAGATCATTGGACATGGTGAATAGGTACGAAGAATCTAATACCTGAGTCCTTAAAAGCAGGAAATCCACTCAAGATAAGAATTATGATAGCAATACCAATAGCATTTAGACTTATTTTTCACAGAGCTTTACAGCCCTAAGCTGACTCTGCATACTGCTTAGAGAGGGCTTTAAAAGCACTGTGAAGTGGTATATAAGTCTAAATGTTCTTGCTATTAGGGAGAAAAAAGAATATGCAAGTTGTGGTTGATAAAATCTTAACAAGTTTCAAGAAAAAAGACAACGTATGAAGCAGTCATGTATGTTGGAAGCAAGTGTGGTTTGCACAAATTAAAATTACAGGTAGTCCTCAACTTACCATCATTAATTTAGTGACTGCTCAAAATTACAACGGCAGTGAAAAAAAGTGACTTATGTTTTCACACGTATGACCATCCGAGAATCCCCATGGTCACGTGATCAAAATTGAGGTGCTTGACAACTGGCATGTATTTGCACTGTCCCGGGGGTCATGTGATCGCCATTTTGTAATCTTGCTGGTCAGTTCTGGCAAGCAAAGTCAATGGGGGAAGCCAGATTCACCACATAACCACATGACTCACTTAACAACTGCAGTGATTCCTTTAACAACTGTGGCAAAAAAGGTCATGAAAGGGAGCAAAACATACTTAAGGACTGCCTTGCTAAAGAATGGAATGTTGGACTCAGTTGTGGCCGTATGTCGAGGACTACCTGTATGTAGAGATCTGGCATGGAATTGATGGAAATTAGTTGCAGTTGTGTTTCTCTTGTCTCTTAATTTTTGCCATGCTATTTGTGACTCCTTTTCTATGTCTTTGCAAAAGACTTCGGGGAAGAAGGTGCTGCTTAGAACCTGATCCAACAAGATCCTTCTTAGTTTTAGAGAGGAAACTAAAGCCAGGCAATTATCATTAGGGTGGTGAAGTGTAAATCCAGCCAATCTTCATGGGCATTCCCTCACAAAGGGATGGAGAAAAATCTATGCGGTCGCTAGGAGTCGAAAATAACTTGATGGCACATAATCAATCAATCCTCACCAGGGATTTGAAGCATTCCTAGCAAATGCCCTTTCAAACATTACAACGGTGATATAACAATAATGAAGACAGACAGGCTTCTGATCGCCCACAACAATGGCTAGCTGATGCCATGCGATGTTACCGATCACTCTTTATGAAATAAATTCCAATTCTTGCATTTCATTTTGACCTCCCCTCACTATTCTTCCCCTTTCCCCACCCTCGACTCAACATGGATGAATATATATTATTTTCTTGCGATATATACCAGGTGGCAGTGAAGGCCTCAGTGCCATTGCTGCTTTGTTTCAGCTGATGCAGAACCAGGAAATGACTTTCTCAGTGCCCAAGAAGAAGGACATCTATAGCCTTGCTGTCCTGCCTTTCACTTAAGATACCATCACGGGCAACTTATTGAATTAAGAAGTATCACAGCCATCTATAGAAGCTCATGAGTGAATGACAGTCCCAGTGCGCAAGAACAAGGACATCTACAGCCTTGCTGTCCTGTGAGGCAATACAAACCCTTCAGAATATAATGAAAATGGCAAAGTGTGACCTGGACACAATACAGGAAGACCATGGCTGGGATATGATGCTAGATGCTTAAGATCAATACAAAGAGTTTTTCATCTCTAGGGATAGCAATATGCAAGCCTACACCAGATTCCTTTCCTGGGAGATTGATTCCACACTTATTTCATTATCTTTTTTTTAATCAAAGGAAGCAGTTTTTGCAGAGAGGTGAAGCACCTGGAAGCAGCATCGCGGGCTGGTGGAGAAATGGACTGACGAAGTGGCTCGAGCAGGAGTGTCAAATCTGGCCTGCAGAGTGCTTAGATTTGGCCCGCAGGGCTGCCCTGGAAATAGCAAAGGACTGGCCCATGGTGCCTCTGCCAGCGAAAACGGGCTCCAGAACTCCATTTTTGGCTGTGGCAGCCCCCTGCAACCCTCTGCCAGCGGCCCTCCCAAGTGCCTTTTTCACTGACAGAGTGTTGCAGGAGGCAGTTGTGTCAGAATATTTGCAGCATATCTGACCAGCACACAAGTAAATAATTCTGCAGGATTTATTAACATAAGAAACTTCTTTATATACAATACCATACAGCAGAAGTCAGCATACAAATTCAGGAATACAGACACAATATTCACAAGTACATACTGCAAGTACATACTTTTACAAATAACCTGAACTTGCAAAGATTAAGTCAAGAAAGCTAATGTTCAGACTGAGGTAAGACCTGCAAGAAATGTCCAAAACAAGAAAAAAAGTTTCTTTCAACATATTAAAAAGAGTGTCAAAGAAGAATCTGTCCACTAATGAGAGAAGAAGGCAAGGAAGTAAAGAGAAAGGAGAGCTGCTTAATTCATTTTTTACATCTTGTTTTATGCAAAAAGAAAACACAACACTACCTACCAAAATATAACTATAAAAGACAGATTAGGAATAGAAATTAAAATAAGCAAGAAAATGGTAAGAGAACACCTGCTAGCTCTAGATGAGTTAAAATCACTAGGATTTGATGGACTACATCCTAGAGTTCTGAAGAAGCTGGCAGATGTGATCTCTGAACCATATGTTCAAGATCTTGAAGCGCTGGGAACTACCAGAGGACAGGAAAAAAGCTGATGTGGTTCCCATTTAAAAAAAAATAAGGGGGGGGGGAAGGAAAGCAGATCCAGGAAACTACAGACCAATCAGCCTGAGATCAGCAGGAGACCCTATATTATTCCAGAAAAGTGGTATCTAGTCTCTTTTAAAAAAAACTCTACTGATGGAGCACCCACAACTTCTGAAGGGAAGTCGTTCCACTGGTTAATTGTTCTATTGGGAAATTTCTCCTTCGTTCTAGGCTGCTTCTCTCCTTGATCAGTTTCCATCCATTATTTCTCATCTTGTCTTCTGCTGCTTTGGAAAAATAGGTTGATCCCTCTTCTTTGTAGCCTCTCAAATACTGTAAACCTGCTATCATGTCTTACTTAGTCCTTCTATTCACTAGACTGGACATAGTCTAGTGAATAGTCTAGTCTTCATCTTTAATCATCTTTGTTGCTCTTTTCTGCACTGTTTCCAAACTCTCAACATCTTTATTAATATGGTGACCAAAACTAAATGCAGTATTCCAAGTATGATCTTAAGGCTTTATAAAGCAATACTAATTCATGTGACCTTCATTCTATCCCTCTGTTAATGCAACCTAAGGTTGCATTTGTTTTTTTGGCTGCTGCCATAGACTGCTGGCTCATATTTAAGCAATTGTCCCACTAGGGCTCCAAGATCCCTCTCAGAGTTATTACTGAACCAGATTTCATCTAATCCGTACCAGTACATTTGGTTTTTCTTGCCTAAGTGTAAAACCTTAGTTTTTTTCTACATTGAATTTAATTTTGTTAGATAGGGCCTGTATTCAAGTCTGTGGAGATCAGTTTGGATCTTGAGCCTATTTTCTAGGTATTTTATTTATTTATTTTTGTCAATTGCTTACAAGCTAATAGGTATAAATAAAAACATAGCGATGAATGCATGGATACATATAAGAAAAATAAAAAATATATAAAAGAAACAATAGGACACGGATGGTGTTGGTGCATAATTCTATTAAGGAGTGCAATTTGTCAGCCAGTTACAGATCCATCTGGGGGTGATGTTGTCTTTCCTAGCTTATAAACTTTTCTCGCTTATCAAAAAGTAGGTTATAACTTACTGAAATCCAAGTATACTATGTCCACTGCATTTCACTGTTCCACTAATTTAGTTACTTTGTGAAAGAATGAAGTAAGATTTGTTTGGCATGATCTGTTTTTGACTAACCTATATTGGCTTCTGGTTGTCACTTTGCTTGCTTTTAGAAATTCATGGATCTGTTGCTTGATTATCTTTTCCAGGATCTTCCCAGGTATTGATGTCAGGTTGATTGGCCATGGTTTCCTGGGTCTATTCCCCCCCCCCCCCG